>CAAKHD010013638.1:33050-47291 GCA_901007705.1 Fistularia tabacaria | reverse complement strand
CTGGTGTGTGGAGTGCTGGGTTGTCACATTATGTTTTTTTTTTTTTTTTTTTTTTTTTGTGAAGGCAGACAATAAAGAGAAAAGTAATAAGGTGATTGAAAATCAGCTGAGAGGGGAGTCAGAGTGGTGAGGTGAGGTGCAAGATTCAGGTGATGTCTCTGTGACCTTGGTCAATTTATAAAACACAGCCATCCAAAGTGCTTATCACTCACCAACGCATAGATTGCTTTTGCCATCCAGCTATTTTCATGGATTTATTGTTTTAAAAGAGCATTAACACACAGTATTATGCTGTATATATTGTTTTGTATTAAATTATGGAAACATACATGTGTTAAGAATATGGTGTTAATTCTATACTATTACTGAGTCATGCTTGATGGTTTAAATTTGTACTGAGAGAGAGAAAGCTCATTATATAGGTCAACAAAAAGTGTGTGTAAATGTGGGTGTAATGTAGGTGTAAATGTGGAACACCCTGTCGGGGGATGTTCCCTTAAAACATCTGGCCCATAGAAATTTTCGCAGAATTATTTTAACGCTTAAAAAACTGTCACAGGGTAAAGCCTCCACTCATGAGCACATTGCTTGTTGAATGGAGCTAAAATAGAGATTAAGAAATAACCTCTTTGTCTCACAGCTTTTCATTTCATTTTCTTTATAAGGACTTTTTTTTCCAGGAGAAATACCTCATGCTTTCTCCCAGCCTGTAAAAAAATCCTTCAACCCACCCATCTGCAGTGGTGTGTATTTGGAGTGATCTTCCAGGCCTTTTTACTGTGAAGTGGCTCATACTGTTCTAGTTTAATTGGCTTTACCTGAAGCGGGAGGGCAAGGTGTAATTGCGATAAGAGAAAATGCTGTGCTTGGCTGGTTTTTAGTTGGCCTTATCTATAATCTCTGGATTGATTATGGTGTTTCTGCCAACCGTGCAAATTGTTCAGCCCCATCAACTGCTTTGGAAACCCCTTTAACAATGTCTTGGCCAAACCGCAGTGCACATCAGCAAACTATAAACTGGACGATGCATGTAGTGCTGATTAGGCTACAATAACCTGATGACCGACTTTTAGCTCTAAACTCTGCTGGCTGTGGGGTGTGTGAGCTCCTCCTTTTTTTTCTCACTAAAAGCTACATTGATCATATTAGGAACTGCAGGGTACAGCAAAGCATCTGGTAAAGATAATGCATTGCTTTTTATGGTCAAATTCAGAAAGTCACCTTTTACCCGCAGGACTTTCAACATCAGTGGTTTTATTTTGAAAAAGTCAATATACTGAGTACGGCTCATATTTTGTAATCACCAATGCAAGTGACTGCACAACATACAGATATAGATAGCTCCCTAACTCAGTCCACCCCTCTAACCCTGTTTCTTTTTGCTGGATTAGAGTAGACTTTGGGGCTGGAAGAGCAGCTAATTGGCTGCGAAATGTCTCCAAAGCTATAGTAACAACAGAAGCTAATGTCTCAAAGCCCCTCAGAAACAACACAAGCTGCAAACAACCCTGACAGTGCAAAGAGGAGAAATGTTTCCTCTAATTTATAAGAGAGGCCATTTCTGTCAGCCGTCTTGTGCAGAAGCTTCCTTATAGTGGCCTCTGCAAAATGGTGTAATTGCCTGCCGGAATGGACCGGACCGGACCGTTTGCGACACAACATTTATATGAAGTTTCCTTCCTTATTTCCTTTCCCTGGTAACACAAGGTCCTGAACACAGTGCTGCCACTCTCTGAGTCATGTGGATCCTGTCCTGCTGCAGCAGAGCGCAGCACTTAAGTGGGACAAACTCAGCGATCGGGGATATTGACAGGGCCATGTGAAATATGAAAGTGGACGATTGAAACCAGAGAGGCGGAGAGAGGACCTGAGTGGGCCCAGAGAGCCGTTGATCCAGCTGTGGAAAAGGGTAAAGTTCTGGGGCTTGCCTTATGTGAATGATATGTTACTTTTTGGAGGACTGTTGTGGCAAATCTGTCTATCTATCTATCTATCTATCTATCTATCTATCTATCTATCTATCTATCTATCTATCTATCTATCTATCTATCTATCTATCTATCTATCTATCTATCTCTATCTATCTATCTGTCTGTCTGTCTGTCTGTCTGTCTGTCTGTCTGTCTGTCTGTCTGTCTGTCTGTCTGTCTGTCTGTCTG
Source organism: Fistularia tabacaria (assembly GCA_901007705.1). Lineage (NCBI taxonomy): Eukaryota > Metazoa > Chordata > Actinopteri > Syngnathiformes > Fistulariidae > Fistularia > Fistularia tabacaria. The sequence goes on along the minus strand of CAAKHD010013638.1, from coordinate 45,132 downwards.
TCTATCTATCTATCTATCTATCCATCCATCCATCCATCCTTCCATCCATCCAACATCCATCTATCTATCTATTTATCTATCTATGTATGTCAGTCTGTCTTTTATGTGTATGTATGTTTGTGCTGAATCTTTATTTTTTTAAATGTATTTATAATCTTATTATCACCCTTAAATACATTGCTGAATGAATCAGTAAAAATACATTTCTATGTTCAACACAACATCAAAATAATGAGCAGTCTCCTCAATTAGAAAGTGCAACAATGACACATACATTTTGGAATAAAGATAAGCCCTATCCTTGTTGTCAGTTTATTAATTAGCACAGTTAAACATTTGCCATTTGGCTGATCCCCCAAAAATGTAAGCATCTCTTTTAATAACTTTCACCACACTGTAATTTTAAATGGAAATGGAAACTTCAGCTATGCATTTTCATAAAACTTTCTTAGACTACCTTGTGTTTAGACTCATAATAAAAAGTGGGTTTGTTGTTTTTTTGAGTCCCCAGGCTTCATCCCTGACACAGAACAGCAAGCGAGAAGACCCTGGCACTCATAGCGAACATGAGAAAAACAATTGTTGTTATCCTAATGGAACTGGAAAACATACAGAACTGCAATTTGAAACTATGTGTTAGCAGCCAGTTTCATGTCATACCCAGGTGATTCTCAGTACCGCTCTTTTGCTCCAACAAGACCAATATTGCAGTCCCAGACTGTTGGGAATATATTTTTAAATGTAATGTAGCTTCTTAGATAAAGGCAAGACAACAAATGTGCAAACTGATGAATCCTCCAACATGTTCCTCCAACAATGAGAGGAACTGAAAATATAACGATGCACTATGCAATTCAGGATAGTTTAGCTCTAAGCATGGGATAATTCCTGTCATAAATTGGGCAACCATCCACAAACAGAGTTTTAAAAGACCTTTCTTGGGTGACAGTGGCAGAGCCATTCTGTAATGCATATGTTGCTGCTAAGGTAGCGTTTAAGAAATAAGCAACTGTCACTGCCCCTGGTACAGATTGGTTCTCAAATACCTTTTATTTATTTCATCCATCCATCGTCTGCCACTTATCATGCACTCATGGTCGCAAGGGATGCTGGAGGCTATCCCAGCTGTCATCGGGCGAGAGGCGGGGTACACGCTGTACTGGTCACCTGTCAATCGCAGGGCCACATATATAGACAAACAACCATTCACTCACTCACTCATTCGGGGCAATTTTCCCAATTTACCTGCTGCATGTTTTTGGATTGCCGCAGGAAACCGGAGAAGCCGGAAAAAGCCACGCAGACACGTGGAGAAATCGAACCAGGGTCCTTCTTGTTGTGAGGCCAAAGCGGTAACCACTGTGCCACCTTGCTCCCCCTTCTATTTATTTATTTATTTATGTCCCCCCCCATCCCCTAATAATGTCTTCAATATTGTGTCAAAGTGTCAGGAGACTTTTGGACAATGGCATTCACCGCCTACTAACACTCCAAGCATTAGGCTGTGCTGTCAGCTTTGTCCTTGATATTAGCGCTGCTGCTGCTTCTATGGCTGACAAACACAACTCTTTATCTTAATGCATATTGTCGCATTAGCTGAAAAGTTCTTTGTTTTTATCTTTACACTATGAAATGAATCCCTCTGGCTTCCTCAGATACATTCATGGAATAGCACCATAGCTCCGTTTAGTCCTCTATCTGCTTATGTGCTGGCCTTATTATTGTCTTTGACAGTGTTGATTAAAAACCAGCAAACCCGAATCTTAAAGTGATTAGTCTAGCGATGGATTTATATAGCAAATCAGGCAAAGAGATGTTTGGTGGAATGCAATTCTTGGTCATTCAAAGGCATGTTTTTTTCTTTTTTTTCTTTTTTATTTCCCCTAAATGTGCTGAAGCATGAGGACCCTTCTGCTTCCCTTCCCCCGCAGTACCAATTAAGGCTGTTTTTCTGCAGCAGATCTTGAACTGATGAAGACAGCCACTAAGAGCTCTTGAAGCAAAGTCACACAGGACCTGTATGGCAGACGGTTTTCACAAACGTATGTGCAAAGAGAGTTTGCAGGAAAAGGGAAACAAACAAGTACAAAAATGGCAGCCCATCTGCAGTGAGGAGCTCCTATTTTCTGTCCAATTTAAGACATGCCATTTCCCAAACTTTTCCTCAAAAAAACTGTCAGACTTGTAGGAGTCAAGATGCAAGATATTTTTATTTTTGTTTTGGTTTTTTTAGAATTATGGAACCATTACCCAGAAGCCACTGAAACATTTCAAATATTGTTTTTTGGGGGGGGCTAAGTCACCCAACTGACTGAAAACAAGCATTACTTTCCTTGTACAGGCTTTGACAGCAATGGGAAGGCACTAGTCTGAAAGTCCAGCTCTGCCCAGATCTAGTGTTTCAGACAGTCGTAGATGAATTGAAATGTTGTACAGAAGACAGTAATTTGTGATGCCAAAAAGGGTCGACAGGAAGCTTAGACAACACATATGCAACCCAAGCATATCTTCAGACTTGTCTCTGCACTACTGCACTTGTCAAGCTTGCTTCTTTTGAACAATCACATGATGCAAACATTATAGAAAACATCAGATTAATTAGCTTCCTTGTCAAGCTTCCGGAGTAGCTCGTATCTTCACCTGGATCCTCGCTGTCTTCCTCACACATCATTACTATCAAGTATTTCATACTTCATTTTAACACTGGGACTAATGGTGCCACATTTCCTTAGGTTAATTATACTGATACAGGAAGACATTATGAGAAACAGCAAGTGGCAAAGAAAATTCAAGAGTCTCTCCCTTTTATGATGACCCTCTGCTCTTGTGAACAATCTGTTCTCCATCTCTTCCTCCATCCTTTTTACATTCCCCCGCTCTTCTTGATATGCTCTCGGACTCATCCATGCCTTCTTTCAGCAAAGAGACTAGATTGTAAGACAGCGTCAAGGACCTATGAATTCAAATTGGAGTGTAGCGATCATCATTAAAAGTAAACATCATTACCCGCTACCAAATGTTAAATTAGTTCTGTGAAACGATAAGTTTAATAGTTTTATTATCTCACCTTCACCCTCATGGCACAGAAGTGATCAGTGCAGCGGAAGAGCTCTGTCTTTTCCTTAAGATTTGGAATGGAATAAAAATACACTGCCAAGCTGACATTTGCATGAGCTCTTGTCCTGAAAGAGGTTTGTGAATGACTGGCAACTGGGCTGTCACAAAGAGCATTAAGTTTCCTCATTTTGAAAGAAGAAAAAAAAAGAAAAGGCTGATGGTTTTTTCAAGCACTTCACTCACGACTCAACTTCTCATAGGAGCACAAAATACTCAAGTTTGCTTTCATGTGACTTACACTGAGGCAATTTCTGTGACTGGCTTTTCACTCTTGCATTTGGTGCTTTTCTCTGTCAAATGGGTGTTTCAACAGGAGCGATTTGGCTGTCAATCAACACACCCTGCCTATGCACCCCGTATGCACGGATTAAACTAAGACTGCGCAGATGCGCTGAATTTCACTGTGTGTTAGTGTGTTTGTTCGTGTGTGTGCAAATGAGTGTATGTGAGCGCACAAGCCTGACATTTCTTGTCATAAGTACTAATCTGTCACTTCTATAAGATTACAGTTGGAGCTGACTTCATGCAGTGTATGTCAACATCCTGGCTGACAGAACTTGCTGAGTTCATGTTTGCCTTGACGTTTATTCGATCGGAACTCCCTCTCCCTCCCTCAAATGTTACTAAATTATTTCATTTGAACCCAGCTTGACACACTAATACAATTTAAAGAGTCTGATTCACTACACACAATTTTACACTGTTTACCCGTTTAGGGAGGGAAATATGTATGTGGAGCACATCCGGTCTCACAGGGTCCCTCTCGATTAATAGTGAATTGTAATCATCTTCACTTGAAAGCAATGCTGAAGACCTCAAGGATGGCATTGCCTTGTTTACAGTTTATAATGAAGTGCATTGTTGTTATTCTTCCTCGGAATGAACAGTGCATTTCTGAAGTCAGTATGAAATATTTATTCAATATTCAAAGGCTTTTTGTTATAGCACATTTTTCATCTTAAGGGACACTCAAATAGCTCCAGGTCTACTATATAACTGCTCAGTTTAGTGTAGAAAGCGGGAGAAAAGTGAAAAACTCTGTAAAGCTGTCCCCCTGGAAAAAAGAAAGAAAAAAGAAAATGAGTGTCTGCCATGAAGTATGAACGAGCATATTTCTCACCTATGTGAAGAAGGTCTTTACTTGCTCTATTCCCTGATCACGCAACTGTCAGAATCACTTTGCGGTTACAACTTTTCCACCTCGACATCCACTTCTGAGTCACACACCTGGCAACATATGGCGGCTGACATTTTACAAATTCAATCAAAAAATTAAAAAAACAATCTGGATCGGACTTGGTCGCCGTGGGTCCGCTGAGATTTTCTGCCTCTTCCTATGCATAAAATGAAGCCATCTCTGCGCTAGGTAAAAATTCCATGCAGTATGTTCAAGCTCTAAGTCGGACCTTTGTTTGTTATTTGCTAAGTTGTGCCATTCCTCTAGCCAAGGGTTTTGAAGCTGTTTAAATCATGCATCAGCTTCTGTATCCTAACTGAATAGATGCAGGCGGTACCTCAGCATGCTGCTGTTAACAGTCACGATGCAGCTGCTCGGAGTGGCGAGGATATGGACCTGTGAGTTCCCTGATGTCCTCTTTTTTCTCACAGATGCCCAGATCTCTGCCCCCTATTTCTCTGTGTGTTTGTAATTATTTTAGGAATACATTTGCAGACATTTCCAGTCTAGAAAAGGGTCACAATCATGTTCTTGACCCGTCTTCATCTTGTGTTCCTGTTCTCTCACTTCGTTTTCTCAGTGTCCTGATGCATTTCGGACCAATTGGACTTTTTGCTTCTTCATTTTGAAGTGAGGGAAGCAACATATTGCTGGCTCAACCTGTTCGAAACAGTACAAACTGTTTTTCTTCACACTCTCTTCATGCACTATCATTCTTAACACTCGCCCCACTCTGTAGATTAATTCTACACCCTCCTGACAGGAGAATGAGTCCAGCAAGAATCAAAACACAGGCTCCCTGGGTTTCTTTCCATATTGCCCTCAGCCTGGTCTACCACCAAATGTTAATGTGACTGCCATTACTCATTTATTAGCTGCTCACTGCCCAGAGTTCGCTGTCCAGGGATAGTGGGCACAGTGCAGCTTGATGCCAGGGCAAGGTTTCTTTCTACTGTTTTGTGGGTTGTTTGGACCGCGGACCCTTTGCAGTTAGCCTAGTTAACATTCTACTCGAGCATCACTTTGAATATGATGATGCATTTTCAGCAGGTCATGCATCGACTAAGAAAACACAACTTTAACAGGGCACTCTTCAAAAGGGGGGCCTTATTCTCTCACATAAAACCAAGTGCAAGATGTCCAATTTTTATTGAGTAAATGGGCAATATCATATGATGTATTCAGCGCTGGACTGGAGTAATTACACATAAATCTCACTCAATTTAGTAAAAGTGTCTCTTAGTAAAACTAACTGCCTTTATGTGTGCAGATGGGGGGCTTTAAAGAATCAAAATCAGGTATTTGCTTTCTATATCAGGATGCAGCAGAAGTCAAGTCAAGTCAAGTCAAGTCAAGTCAGATTTTATTTATACGGCGCCAGATCGCGACACAGTTGTTTCATGACAATTTGCATGCAGAGCAGGTCTGGACCAGTCTCTTTAAAATGATTTAAGGAAGCCTCAAATTTCCCCATGAGCAAGCATGTGACAGCAGTGGCGGAAACACTGCTTTTTATCAGGCAGAAATGTTGGAAAGATAGGAGCTCCGTGTGGGCAGCCTTTTGTCTTGACCAACAGGGGTAGAAAAAGAGAAAGCGAGGGAGAAGGGAAGAGACATAGAAAAGCAACAATGTGATAGGGACATTTATTACAGTGCCACTTACAGTTACATGGTTATAGCTGACATGATACAATAATAGCTTAAATATTCATAAAATAAATCACAATGGTGGGTGCCATGCAGGACCGCTGCATCAGATCAAGCCAAGTCCCCTGTGAAATTAGAAGGCCGAAGGACTTGGGAAAAGGTTTGAGATTACTGTCATGTATTGATGAAGGGACATGCAGTTAAGTCCAGACAGGATATAAGAAATTCCTCTTCTTGTTTTTGGAAACAAGAAATAAGACTCGGCTCCACAATATGACACATACAGACCAGCAGTTACAAGATAGTGACGAATCGAATAAATCAAAGGAAAAAGATGAATGTGTCTGTCTGGCGAGTGCTACCTGTGTTGCTGTTAGCTTGTGTGGAGGAAAACGCTAAAGGTGTGAAATGGTTTGTGATCCAGAATTCCGAAAGTTGTCACGCAACCCTGCTTCCTGTTTGGCTTTGCTCTTTGACTCACCTCTTCCCCTCCTGTGGTACCATCACTTTAATAGATCGGAGTAGACATAGTTGGCTGAAGCCTTCCCTGCTCCCATGCATGTTTAATGTCTGTGTTAGAGCTACCACGCATGCCGTCTTCCACCATGTCATCTACTTTTTGGTTGTCACTCCTGCTGTGTTCCACAGCTGTATTACACACTGAATATTTGAAATATAATCAACCAACCAGTTACTCAGCCCACTATATCAGGATTGCACTTGAAAAAAAGAAAACTCTACTAACACGGTTTTATGTTTGTTAAAAAAAACTCGCCCAAGGGGATGGAGCCTCATATGTTTGTGACCTTAGGGTGAAACTGAGCATGAAGCAGAAATGGGAAGTACGTAGCTTGTGGCTAAAAGGTAGATAGTACAGGGCACATACACATTTGCTCTGATGGGACTTCTAATCCCCATGAGATGAAAGAGGACTCCTACTGCTCTCTGATCCCTGAGTCCTGCTGTGCCAGTTCATTTGGTGCCTGGTGGAGAGAGACCGGTCCGGTTGATGCTCCCACACGTTGTGTCCTTGACCAAAGCACGACTAAGGCCAGGCCCCATGCTGATACAGAAAGTTCCCCTGTTAGAAATCAATGTCTTTTTAACACCCCTGTCATTCAGGACATCTTTGTGGTGTGACTGCATCTCATGAAGGAAATAAAACAGGGTCAGACAGATAGGGAGAGAGAGAGAGAGACAGAGAGAGAGAAAGAGAGAGACCATGAGAGAGAGAGAGGAAGAGTCTGTGCATAATGAAGACTCCTTCACACCTCCTTGAATCATGGCATGTCGTCTTAGGAAGCCAGGCATTAATACTAGATTAACTATCTCCTCTTCATTATAGGGAACACTTCTCCATTCAACCTTGACGCTTTTAGGTGTTTGCAAAACTTCATTTAGAGTCCATTTGTCGTGTTTTTGTATGTGTGACTGTTTTATGAAGTTATTCTTCATGCTGCCCTCAAACTGGCCTCTATTCAGGATCTATACTCTTCCAGAGTCAGGAACAGGCAGTAAAAATCACCACTTACCAATCACACCCGAGACACAGCCTGTTCTCCCTACTCCCCTCTTGTTAGAGGTTACAGATCAATGGATTCCAGCATTGCCAGAGTCAGAAACAGTTTTTTTTTTTCCGAAATGCTTAAGTCCCAACACCACCTTATATGTCGTCATGCACTACAATTACATCTGTACCTGATCATCATTCTATTTATTATTCTATTCTATTCTAATTACCTCCTTTTTGCAATACCTCAGTGGCCTAACTGGAATTTTTCTATTACTTATAATATTGTTGTTCAGTCATTGTTTACCTTTATTTCACTACAAGGTGTATCTGTCTAAATTCCTTTTGGTCAATTTGTTGCTCCCTCTGTCATTTTGTGTTTTGTTTTGAGTATGGCATGCATATAAAATCATTAATGAATGAATTAATGAATTAATTAATTCTTTCATTCATTATCCATAACCCTTTTCCTGCTCTTAGGGTCACGGTGGGGGCTGGAGCCTGTCAAGTGAGAGGCGGGTTTCACCCTGGACCGGTCGCCATTCGATCAAAGGGCTACAATTAAAAACAAACAACCATTCACTCCCTCATCACATGCCATATAGACACAAATCTATTCACTCTGTAATTTACTGATCTGGGCAATTTAGGGTCCCCAATGAACCTACTATATGCTTTGGACTTTGGGAGGAGACCACGGCGACTCCAAACAGAAAGGAGTCCTGTCGGAAACAAACAAGGAACTTCTTTCTGTGACACAGAATTGCTAATATCTACTTTCTGCTGCCCCCTGTGTGGATACAAACAACCTTAAATGTGGTGAATTAATACAATAATCACAAGCAAGGTATTTAACATCCATTTATGTAAACTAAGAAAAGCTCAGCTCACCATGTCCTTGGACTCATTGGAATCTTCCAGTGGACTGATATGGGTCTTTGAAGACGTTCTCCCCGATGTCATGAATTTTAAAGAACACATAATAAAACCCAAGGGCCCTTATTCAGCACAACAGCACTTAATAAGGAAATTGCCAACCTATGTCTTCTTCATTTAATCACAACTACAGCCCAGATGACTATCTCCAGCTCTGATTACATCCATAATTCTCTGCTTGAATAGCCTAAATGGCTACCTTTCCTCAAAGGAAAAAAAAAAGGAAAAGAATCAGCAGTAATGGAACGTTCAAGGTGTCTCAACAGAAATCTTTAGTTCCTCTTGTACCTGAATCTCACACTGAAAGCCTACTTGGTTTATTACGTTAGACATTCATCAACTCCCAAAGAAGACAGCCATGTTCATGAACACATTCAGGGGCATAAAAAAGGAGGCGTGGGTAATGCAAGGCCACTGAATCATGATTGAGACTTTGGCAAAGATATTCATTGGCTCCCTTGTAGAGACCTGGAGGAAGATATCTGATGCAGGATTTTTATGGATTACAATATAAACTAATGTTTTAAAGGCATCAGACGGACTTGGATTAGATGTTTGTTCGTGTTGGTATTAACTACCACTGTTGTAAGCAGGGTATTCCCCAAAATATTAGTTTGAACTACTGTTTCCTTGAACCCATTTATTTTTGCTGGCACATTCAAATCTGTGATACAAAAATGTAACACTGTTACAACAACCGTTAATAGTGTTATTGATAATAATGATGACATATCAACAAACCAAAATTGAGGCAGTCGGTGTTGGGTAGTTTTGCTTTTAAAGGGCAGTATTAAAGATAATTCATTAAGAGCAAAGTACTTCCACAAACCAAGAATGTTCAGTAATCTCTTGACCTGAAGTAGTCCAAATGAAAGCGCATTACTGGCCACATCTATAGTCTTTAATGCACAGCCTTTACAAGGCAATCAATATTCAATACACAATCAGCTGTTAGCACGCTTTGGCACTAAAAAAGTGACAAAACACAATTTTCCCACACTTTGTATAAGCCGTTTATTGCTCTCTCAACTCCTCAGAGCGCTACGGAAACATTGCAGTGATTAAACTTGACACACAACACAGTATTTCCATGCCGCTGCAATTACGGATGTGTTCGATTCAAAATAAACATCATTAATCACAATGACGTGATAAGGCATGTCTTTACAGGCAGCGTCAGGAAGTGAAGAGAACATTAAACATATCTCTTTATGGTTAGTATTGTCTCATTTTGGTTCAACCATGTAATCAAATGCTTAAAAGGTCATCCCATGTCAAAACTTCATTGGATTTTTTATTTTGATTTTTTATACATATATATATTCAAACTTTATTTCGAAATCCAGCGTCGGATGATACACCTTTGCGGCAAGACATTGCCGCAACATTAACATTAACCTGCTCCTGAAACAAGCGGCACACTAGTTGTGTGCAAAAAAGTACACCAGTGCAAGCTCATAAATAACAATGGTGAATGTTGGGGCCATGTAGGAAAGAAACGGGTCACCTATGCACAAGCACGGCAATGCTGTCCATGGAGGATTGGGGCTCATCTTCCACCAATCCAGAAGCAGCTGCCATCAGCATGTTTGGAGTGGGGAGAGCCTGGTTAAAATGTAGGACAAAGCACACTGAACATAAGTTTTCCCCGCAGGCTCTCCTTTCCTGTCTTTCTCTGGTTCCAGCTATGCGACAGGTGCTCATGTGCGAAAATGACGGTTGTGTATCTGTGGCAGAAAACAATTTGTCCATTACAAAGCAACGATAGAAACAGCTTACGAACGTCTCGAACTGGATTAATGAAACAATAAACAAGGCCATCCTGAGACCCAGCCTCTATGGTATTTCATGAAGACTCTTTTCATTACATAATAAAGGCTGACTACGGTTGGCAAGTTGGTGTACTGGTTAGCACTTCTGCCTTACAACAATAAGGCCTGTGGTGCGATTTGACAGGGGTCCTTTCTCTGCAGAGGCTCCATGTTCTCCAGTTTTCCTCTTGGTTCACTGGTTTCCTTCCACAGACAAAAAGCATGCGGAAAGTTGATTCCTAGATATGTAAATGAGAGGGTGAAAGGTTATGTGTCTCTATTTGATATGGCTATGAGGGAGTGAATGGTTGTCTGTCTCAATATGATGTGTTCATGAAAGGGTGAATGGTTGTATGTCTCTATCTGTGGCCCTATGATTGACTGGCAACCTGAACAGGGTGTCCACTGTCCCTTGACAGTGATTGTCAAGGAAATGACAATAACTGCTATCATGATGGCCTTTTTCTGTAGAAGTTCACGGACAGAGTAGCACCAAATTGTCATTTAACATCATTGCACATGTGTGTGATAAATTTCAGATAGTGCTTAAAGTAATATGCAAGATTGAATAATTGACAGAGAGGAGCTCTGTCCCTGGAAAGATACAAGACATCTACCTGTCTCTCACAAGACACTCATTAAGGGTCTTAATCCTCACATAGCACGACATCAGCTAGGCGCCCGCCAGGGCCCACATTAGCTGTATATTTAATTCCATGCCTTAATCTGTTTTTTTTTTGGTGCTGAAATGCCAAATTTTTTATTTATTTATTTATTTATTTATTTATTTTTTCAAACATGATGGTATAAGAGCGGTCATATTGTGGAACATCTTCCAATTATATCTGGTTTAATAGTTTGCCCTTTGTGTTGCAGTATTGTTAATGCTAACTAATTTTAGCGTACCATGCTGTCGCAGAGAAAGAAAGGAGAAAAGGTCAACTTATAGTACTTGCAGTTGACAGATATGACAGTTAAAAAAAAGGAGTAGCACATAAATGTAATGATCCGCAGTTATACAGTCATAAGCATCAAACCTCCAAGCTGACTCCTTACCAGAGCAATTTATCATTCATCACGCTTTCATTTGCAAATTCCTCTCGTCAGACAACATAGTGAACCATGAATTGGCCATAATGAATCCATTTGTCACAGGAAGTCAAACGTCAAAATTAACTTAAGGGTAGCTCAGCTGCATGGGTAAAGAAATGTGCAGGGAATATCAATGTGGAATTATGATGTGGAAAATGGTGTATACCTTTTTTATTTTCATTTTTTATTTTTTGATCAACCCAAAATCTAAATACTTTAATTCTTCATATTATATTTATTGGACAAGGCTTGAATTTAACCAATTTTTGTGATTTACCTGATGCGACATTCTGTTGCCTTCACCCAACCGCCTCCCAGTCTCCTGGAAGCAGATCAGCATCAGATTATTACTGCAGTCAAAATGGTTTATCTTTTCCTGTCAAGGATGATGCTAATGGCGCCGATTATCCACACTGTAAACTTAGTGTACGGTGTGGATAACTTTGACTTCTCATTTCAGTAATCATGGCTCTTCAGCCTTGTTGTCTATACACTTATGCTCTATACACTTATACACACACATGCACACGCACTCGCACACACAAACACACACACACAGACACACCTTCTTACCCTATCCACCCACACACAGGTTCACCTGGTAGAACAGAGTGACCTCGTTCTGCCAAAAGCCTTCAGTCATTCTCAGTGCACACACACACACACACACACACACACACACACACACACACACACACACACACACACACACACACACACACACACACACACACACACACACACACACACACACACACACACACACACACAGACAGACACACACACGCACAC
>CAAKHD010013638.1:2640-33030 GCA_901007705.1 Fistularia tabacaria | reverse complement strand
CCTCGTTCTGCCAAAAGCCTTCAGTCATTCTCAGTGCACACACACACACACACACACACACACACACACACACACACACACACACACACACACACAGACACACACAAACACGCACTCACACAAATACGCACACATTTGCTTGCCTCTCACGCGGTCGTGTTGTCTGCAGTCTTCCAGCGGGTGCACTCCCTCAGCGGACCTGTTAAGTGATTAGCTCAAGACTGCACATTACCGAGCCCACAGTTCAAGCACTAAAAATACCAGATAGATTCAAACAACCAACAGCTTCTTATACCGCTCTGATGAGCATGCTGCTCCCAAAAGACTGCAGCAGCTAACTACCCCATCATTGGCACACCAGAGTGGGGTATTTCAGGACATTTTTGCGTGTGTTAGATGGCTCTGAGAGTAAGTAGGGGACCCTGAATACCCTGAAGACCCAGAAGACCGTGGAATGTCTGGTTTACCGAAAATGTTGGAATGACAGAATCAAGGTGACTTGTGATCGTAAAAAGGCGATTTTAATCGGTTTTGAATGTTACAGACATGTGTGAAGAATTTTTTATCTTAGATTCTTAATCATTCTTCATGACTGGAGAACATCATATTATGTAAGAATAGGAAGTAATTATAAGAATTAAAAAAAGAAAGAAGCTTTGGATGGTTCCATTCTGACAGGGGACCTTTCTGAGTGGTGTTTGTATGTTCTCCCCGTGACTGTGTGGGTTCTCTGGTTTCCTACCACAGTCCAAAAATATGCAACAGATTAATTCGAAAAATTGAGAAAATACCCAGATGTGCGACTGATAGATTCGCCCTGCGATTGACTGGTGACCAGTCCAGGGTGTACCCTGCCTCTCGCCCAATGGCAGCTGGGATAGGCTCCAGCATCCCCCACAACCCTGTGTAGGATAAGCGGTAGACGGTGGATGGATGGATGAATGGATGGTGTCCAGCTCATTGACTCACACTTGCGGCCCTCATCAAGTAAAACTGCTCGATGCTGTCATTATGTGACAGCAATAAAAACAGATCCTTCCTGAACCCGCTGCTCCAGGTCTATGCCTCTCTCACTCACTCCACACTGCCAACCAAAGGCGTTTTTGTGATTCTCAGGGTCCCAAATGATGAAAAGACTGAATACACGGTTCTTTCACCAGCAAAACCTCTGCACTCAACATACTTTCCAAGAAAAAGATTAAATAGCATCTGCTTCTGTGCGACTTATGCACAAGACACTCTTCCACAGAAGTCAAAGGTTCTAACCTCCCAACTGGAATCCTGCTTGCGTTCTAGTAATTCTGTGCACATGTACATTACTTTTAATAAAATAGATTCCATTCATCGTTTGCCACTTATACTGCTCTCAGGGTTGCGGGGATAAAATAGCTCCCTAAATCCAACTATATATGCAATAATGCACCAGTTTTCTTACGCACTCTTTGTCCACTTTTTGTTGCTGTCAATAAAAAGCCACTGAATATTTTTTATTGATATATAATGCAGCAATCCAATGCATTTGTATGAACACTGTTAATAGTAAAGCTTGTTTATATAAACTTTGAATCAGGATAAACTAGTACAATTTATCATTTCTGTTAAATGAATGATATACTGAAGACCCCGGTGCCTGCATAATTTTATTCAGATTACCAGCCAAACCCACATGGATATTGAACTTCGCTCCATTGATGTCTTGTATCTCCAATAATTTAACAGCCAATAAAGGTGATTTTCAAAGATTTTATGTAAATGGACCGCTTCCGTGCATTTGATGCAGACGTTAAATTTGACTTTCAACACAAGAGGACTATTTGAATCGATAACACATTTTCGGGCAGCCAGGCATCCGCTGGTCATAATCTTTGATGGCGATGTGTGGGAGTTTCAGTTTATTCAGGGTCAGCAGAATTTTTCTTCATCATTTCCATCTGCACACATAGAAAGAAAGCTACTTTCTCCTTTCAATATGAGTGGCAAGGAGTTCTATATATTCTATTTGCTCAATGAACTGCCGAAGATCTCCCAGGAGGAGCCGGAGGTCGCTGTTGCTTGATGGAGGACCACTATTAATAGGCTGTTTTGACCAAAACCGAGATTGAGACTCACTGCCAGAAATTGATATTCTCAAGTGTAGACAGTGCAACCTCAGCCGAATGAACTTTGTCTGCTTCTCTCTACTTTTCAACCTTTACCATTTTAAAGCATATTTTACTTGATGGCTCGAGGAATAATGAATTTGCCGTTTATGGTATTGTTTGGGGATTTCCCATTTATTCAACCTGTAACAATCTATTTATGGCCATGTGAACCAAAACACTGCTAGCCCCCTTTTTAGCCAAAATGCAGGCATCCCTTCTTGTGATCGTAGAGTGATGCATTTTTTAATGAACTTCTATCACCTTTTAGAGAAAAAGATCCAGGAAAGCAGTGGTGCTGCTCATGTTAATGTTTCTGCAACACTGTTCTCTATTTTGTTCTCATCATATCTATATTATCTCCCCTTCTTTCAATTATTGATATTCATGAATAATCACAGGACCGGTAAATAGGAAGGGGAACCTGATTCAATCTCGCATTCACAATGAAGAGAGAGATTTGATGTGGCCCACAGACAAACAAGAGAAAACTCAAATGACACGAGGAATGTTTCCTCTCTGCTAACAGCAGGCAAAAATGGACACATGCTACCCTTTGGTCTTTGTGTCTAGTTTAAGGTTGGAGAGGATAGCGGTTTTCAGGAGCTGATACAATGAGTCTGAGTGAGGCGAGGGTTAATTCAAAGCAGAGTGAAGGGCGGTAAAGGTATAGGGGTCTACACTGACAGCTCTCTCCTGCAGTCTGACAGTTTGATGTGAAGTCATGGTCTCGTCGCTGTCTGTGGTCTGGGGTTTCACCAACTCTGCCGAAGCAGTGCCTGATCCTATCTTTCAGGCACACCTACTGTACAGAGACCCACACCCTACACAGCGGTTGCTTTCTACTCAAACACTTTGTGTTTCTTGATTTATGTTTATGGGAAGGAAAACGGAATTGAAAAACGGTTGTTATGTGTTGACAGATGGTTGACGCTGTTGAGACAAAGATCGGACTGCGCCTCCTGCGTGGTGCCAGCTTGGCAGAGCGGTAACAAGGATGCCATTTGCCAACCGTGACAGAGGAACAGATGCCACATAGGAACACAAAGGCCACATGTGTCATGGAGTGTTTCATACACCGGGTTGGCTGTCACAGCCCGTGCAGTGCATTCCCATTGGTGCGTCAGTGGTGGATCTCTACTGCTTCACTCAGCAAACTCTCTCTGACCCGCTGGATTTCTAGACCCTGTCTGCCTCTTTCATTTCTCTTCTCCTCTGTCACTCGGTCTTGTCTTCCTCAAAGTCTTCTCAGCCCCCTTTATCTTCCTGCCGGCTCTCCTTCTCTCCGGAGCCCTCTGACTGTAGTTCGGAGAGAGATCATGAAAGAAGATGAGCATTTTCTAGCCCTGTGCGCTCTGTTGTTTTCCTCATCTCAGGTTTCCCCACCTGCAGTATTCTGCTCCCACACAGGATTAGGCTTAAATGAGAAATGTATTGTTTTCTTCATTCACTCAAATCAAAGAATAATTGAATTAATCTGTCTGGCTCCTGTCTGTCAGGAGCTGGAGAGATTAGGGCCTCTGCAGGCAGCGATGGAATCGCAGCTTTAGAGAAATGAAATAAAAATGTCTCCTATTCTTAATGACAGCAGTCTTGACATTTCCTAGCAACCTTTTGATTGGAAATACTCAGTGAAGTGCTTTAATTTTTTTTCCTCCCTGTGCAATAGAGAGAAATGCCATGTCACACCATTATGACTGTAAACTAACATTTATGAATGCTTTTCCTTTTATCAACCAGGTTAAGTCCAGCTCATTAAATGGCTTTTCATATTTTGGTCGATTGTTATTTATGTATCAGTGAAGGCTCGTCGTTTTGTACTCTTTGTTCAAAACTAGGAAGAGCTTCATGTTATTACGTCGAGGCAAAAAACAGCAGATGGAGATTTGTCATGTCGTCATAACCGACAGCCTTTTAAATTTTCCTGGAGTGCAGGAATTTGCTTATCCCGCCCAAACTGTAACCATGCCAACAAAGCAATTGCACCTAATGGATTTCACTGTGCTATTATTGCTGAACACACAAATAGTTTGGGGTGAATGAAAGCCTTTATTTTTTCCATGCGCAGCAGAAAGCAAGTTCAGTCTTTACAAGTTCTGGCACAATGATCTAAGTGCAGTTTTAGAGTTAAGCATTTCTTTGGGTTTTATTGCTCCAATTGCCGATTGGAAAATAAACCTGCCGGGCAGCCGTTGCCATGAGAATATATCAGGACAAAATGATGATTTTCAAAGGTGCGTGAGGCCCAACCTGTCCCCTGGACACAAATTAGCACCTCATTCATGCTAAAGCCTGTGCTCTAAAATAGCTCCCCGCCTGTTCTTCGTCCTGTTCTTCTTTTCCGGCTGCTCCCAGTGTTGGGTTGGCACACAGAATCACTTGCCTCTATTTCACCCTCTCGCCTGGATCTTCCTCTCTCACACCTATTGACTTCATGTCCTCTCTCACTCCATCCATGAATATCTGTAGAAGAAAAGAAGAAAGGCCTTTTATTTAGTCATATTCAGTTTTACATACAGCCGGATATCAGTAAAATTTGACCACTGCATTCAAGCCATCATAGATGAACTATGAGCACTCAACTCAACTCAACTATGAGCGCTCAAACATCAGTGGAGTCAGAAAACATTTACCAACAACTTAATGAGATATTTTTGACAGTGATTATTTGACCACTTGATCATTTCAATACATTTTACTGATACTGATACTACTTATCTATTTAATAAATATCTCAAAATGTTTCTTTATCTGAGTGTGTGGCACCTCCTCCCAAGTCAATATATCAGTGGACTAGTAGAACTATCTTTCCTGTAGGACCAGTTGGCAACCTGAATTTGACAAACAGGTGCTTCTGTTTATAGGTAGATGAAGAAGGAGCAGCTCAATAATTCTCTGTCCCTCTGTTTTCCCCAGCCTGACAGTAAACCCTAATTTGCTTGCATCTCAAAGCAGCATGAAAATGATATAAACTCAAAGTGCTCAGTGAGTAGTTAGCAGTTATTTAGCTGGTCCTGTGCACCTGTCTGGCTCCAGATTCAGCATTTTCTGCTACAGTTGTTCCTCCTGGGTTTTTGGCAGTGATCACGGGAGTTGGAGCAATGCTGAGCTCAACATTGCTGACAAAGCCAAAATGCCGTGCACATTGGGCTCCAGAGTGGCTGGATCGATGTACCACCGACACCGTGGCCTGAGGGAACAACTTCCAACATTTTCATATTGCACAGGATGTCCTCATCTGTCTCCCTGTCACCTCCTCACCGAGGAGGGAGGGAGGTGGCAACTTATGCATAGCAGATATTTCAGAATCCGAACATATGTTATATGTAGCAAGTTACAGTACTTGACACACTCAGCGCTGTCTGAGACGACTCTGCTTCATCATAGCCGAATGAATGAATCCTGGCAAGAACATCAAACTCAGCTCTGGATTTGGCATGAAAGTAAAATCGGCATGGATTTCATATTTTAAAGCTTGAAGGAATGATTGCAGTGTGGCTGACCCTGCCTCAGCTCGGTCCTGCACCACAGACAGGACTCACATGGTGATTTTGCTACTTTTATTATTCAGCAGAAATGCACTACCTAAGTAAATAATTCTCTGTGAATTGGGAAATGAAAGGTGGATATGAGTATTTCTTTAAATGAACAGATGACTAATTGCCGGCCATTTGCGAATTCATAATTTCTCAACAGACCCTTTTGATTTTGGTTTATAAGAGCATCCTTTGTGTTTCACACATTCTTTGTCTTTAAACCATTTGGCACTTGATGTTGGTTTTAAGACTTCTTTGAAGAATTCTTGCATTTCAATCATGCCTCAGATAAGAGGCAGGGTAACAGTATGAATAGAGTTAAGAAGAGCACTAAGAAGTTTCTTGCTCTTTCTGTTCTCTCGTCAAATTGGTGTTTTTTTTGTTTTAATTCAGCGTTCTATTAAACTATGCTGCTTTAGTTTCAATATTGATGAATGAGGATTTGTAATATTAGTTCTATTATGATTGGTGACTCACATTGAGGTACAAAAAATATTTGAAAATTAATAACAGCAACTGCTTCGCCCCCACCTGGTTTTATGCACAACTTCAAAAACAACTGAGTGGAAACACTTGGAATTACATCGGGGAGAAAAAAAACCAAACATATATATGTGCGTGTGTGTATGTGTGTGTGTGTGTGTGCACGTGTTTGTGTGTGTGTGTGTGTGTGTGTATGTGTGTGTGTGTGTATATGGAGGTGGTGATCTGCCAAGGGAATATGGTGTAATGTATGTAATGTACTGTGTATCAAAAACCTGATGCAAAAACCAGGCGTGCCTCTCCGTGGGTCATCAGGTGTATTCGCCTGGAACCAAGGCGTGTTCAGATGAACACGGTGCCGGTGTGAACAAAGCTTTTGACCCATTCAGGGCTGATTTAAACCGCTCTCATTTCTGTCAGGTTTTTACTTTACTACGCATTTGAGAACAAGGTGAATGTGGGAAATCACAGGAAGGACCACCATCTGGTTGGGCATTATCAGTGTATGATCCCTCAGGCTGTACAACAACAAGAGTTTGGAATTTTATGTGTCTGCATGCATGAGAAACGCAGAAAAAGAGATACTTTACATGAACATTTTCTGTTATTGATATTATCTTCTCATTCACTTGATTCTCTTATAGGTAGGGTACTATGCTGAGTAAGAGAGAAGAATATGTTGTTTTTTGTTTTTATTAGCCTAGTTACGTTTTTATCGTTTTGTCCCCCAAAAATGAGAGAAAGTCACTTTCCTCTTGGTTCGAACCTCCCTCATGTTACCAGTGCGTCCAGACATCAATGTGGCACATCTGCCTCTCAGAGGGCATGAGAGTTGACCCAACTGGTCTGTCTGTGTATTGCTCCAAACTCAACCAGAGCAAATCATTGAATTTACCAAGAGACTTCTAACGTCTTGACGCAAAGCTAATCATTAGCATATTTCAAAAAACAGGAGGTGATAAGACTACACACTGAGTGAAAAACACATTTGCTTGGATATGATTAATGTGTTATAGGACATCAAAATTGAAATCGAAAAAGATAAATTCAAAAGGGGAATTTTAATTTGAATGGAAGAAACAAGCTAAATTTCATTGTAGCATCAATTTCACAAACTTTTTGCCCCCATTTTCTCGAGTACGTTGGAATGTGTCTATTCTATTCTATTCAATTAATGTGACCAAATCCACAAAAATGTTGAGACACACCAGTCCTCCATGTGACCAAATTTCAAAAAATTTTGAATTTTTTCTGCGTACGAAGCCAGCCCAAAGCCTGACCCCTCTGTAATTGAAAACAAAATGCAGATTTCAGAAAGAACCCGAACCATGCCTGATGAGTAATTTAGCCCTTTCCCATTACACACACTCATTCTCATCTCTGTGCTCAACCACAGAGAATCTTAACGGATTTATGAGTTGTCTTCTGTAACATCATCACAAGGTCATGATTGATCTACTATAAGTTAATGAGAATACGGATATATCAGGCATGAAAGGGTCTGGGAGGAGGTAAACAAGCACTGACAGACACACTCCCTTGACCTTTTCAGAAGGTGTATTTCTCTTTTCCTGGCCTTAGCGTAGTGATAAGAATAATGGTTTGGGCGCCGTGGCTTGAGAAGGGCCAGCCTCCCATTCTCTCCCAGTAGATAGTTTAGCGGAGAGGTTCAGCCTATCCTGCTGTGCCTCCTTCATCTAGACCAGACAATAGGGATTAGTCATGCATACTTAAGGGATACATGTGAACTATTATGAAAGGATAATTCCAGCATTTAAATCTGAGCTATAGCTAACATATGTTGCCAGACACTAAGAATAACAATCAAAGCGTCTCACTGAGGAAAAAATAAAAAATAAAGAAATAAGTGAAGAATAAGCTCCTTACTTGGACACAGACCATTGCCCAATTGCAGCTGTTTCACATTCTGTGGTTTCACAGTCTTTTTACACAGGGCCACATCCAGAATTTGTTGTCCGGTAGTTTGAGGTGCTAAGTTTGGTGAGAGATTTGTCTCAAAGCTCTGAGACCTATTGTGGAAATATTTTAGCATACGGATTACTACCTCGCCAAGATAAGTAAATAAATGTAGTTAAATAAAATTTCAAAAAAGTATTTAATTGTTGGGGCCAATTAATGTAAAAGAATAGAATTGCAATTTATCTCCATTAAAATAAAGAAACATTGCAACTTAATTAATAATTGCTGAAATTAAGTTCTTTTCGTCAGTCCTAATAACTGTTGCCCCTGTTTATCCTTTAGAATCTAATGTACTCAAAAATAAGGCATATGTTTTCGATGTGAAAGCTCGAAAGGTCAAACTTCTAATGGACAAAGGGGGAAAATTGAAAAAAAACACTTTGTTTGACACTCACCCAGAAAACCCAAAATGACCTGTTTCGCTATTTGAACATGTCGCTTAACTTTTTCCTACACTATGTCATGCAAAGAAGGACTGAAGCAGAAGTATGCGTTATGAGCATTATGTTGAGAGCAAATGTGCTAAAACCTGTCTTCATTAAAATCCTCGCGTCAGTAGCTATGATCTCAGCATTTAGGCAGAGTGGGGGGGGGCATCAAACAGTCTGAGGAGGAAAATTCAAGGCGCAAATATATTAGTCATGTTCTTAATTGATTTTCTGGAATGGGCTGGTATGACTTCAAAGCATATAGCTGTTGAAAGAAAGACAGATTTGTTGCCTTTTTAAATGGAGTTGCACTCTGGAGTGTCGAGGCTCTCATAGATGACGAAGCATATATACATATTTAATCCCAATCTCAGTTTGTGGAACGTCTGATTATTGAGGATGAAACATTTTAGCAAGTGAATTGAACCACAGGGAAAATGAAGAAGGCCACGTAATTTAGGAGAGAAAGAAAAGACAGAATACATGACGTATTTTTTTTCTTCAAGAGAAGTATTGTTAACGGTGTAAAAACAGGGAAATCAGTTGCGAAAATAAATGCTTATTTCATTTTGACAGCATTGCCCTTTATCCATCCAAGTTGATTGTGTGTTATCTGTCAGTTATCAGACACAGATAAATCTGCTTCTCCTTATTGCCACGAGTTGAACAGGATTTATTTTGATGTGCTCGAACTAAATTAACCTATGGAAGTCCAGATGTCTATTTCTAGGAATGATGAAGCATTTCCTGAACACAAGATGAGCCTTGTTGTGAGTCCGAACTTGAAGTTCGTTCTTCTGTGTGACTCTATTTCACTGCAAAAGTGTTCTACATGACAAAGTTGCTTGTAGGTCCTATATCTGACTTAGACTTCCCTTTTCTCTTCCCCATTTTTAAGCGCTTATAATATTTTACACATTTAAATGGGAAAAGGAAAATAATTTGATTGCAGATTTTTGTTTGCTGCCTATTCTTTTTCCATTTGATTTTGGAGAAATGTAACAGGAATGTGAATTCTGTCATCTCACAGGACCAGCCTGTGTCGCTCCAGCTAACAACATCAAGGCCATGTCATCAATTAATTTGCGTATTAACGAGAAAAACACCCACTGAGATGGGAATGGCAGGAAATTGCTGAGCGATTACTCCGGCAGCATTTTTTGCTAAAAGCATTAACCAGCAAAAACAAAGGTCACTGCGGTAGCGTCCTGCTTGTATCCCAGTGAAGTAAGACAATGAACATGATGCGTTTGATGGGAGGTGGTTGTGGAGTAGAACATCAGGCCCCTCGGAAATTGTCTTGATCTACCTCTGCACAGGTGCATTTTCTACCTGGTCTTATGGCCTCAAGACTAATGACAGCCTCCAGCCTCTCACCCTGCGGGGTTCCATAGTAGAGACAAAATTAGAGAGCAGTGGATGAGAGCAAAGGGTAACAAAGGGGATGTTTCTGAAATCTAATCATTGGCTTTAGAAAACATTATCTAGGCTAAGAGGAGAGCAGGAAAAAGATAAGGGTAATGTTTCTTGTTGTGATTCCTTTAATCACCACCAAACATCCGACCTGCTCTTAATGTCACAATTTTGGCAAGCTGTTTTTTGTTGAGTTAAAGTAAACACCTCATTCATTAGTCTGTAAAAGTTCAGTGTGGTTTTTATTCACTCTTTCATAAGAAACCCCTGTCACTCAAATGCTGTGGTGCTCCTTTTATTGCAAAATGTTTGTTCTGTTTTTCCCTTGAAATTGAGTCAGAAGTAACTGGTTGTTCTCTTGCTCTCTAAGTATATGTTTATAATCCTAATTTTGGCAATTGTGGGCAACCAATTCAGGATGCTGAACACAGCAGCTAAACAATCACCAGGGAAGGACGCAAACACTTTTATGCTCATAACATGAGTAGGAGGAAAGACGTAGAGAAAATGGGAAGTAGCAAAGAAAGGAAAGGGCTTCTGGTCAGCTATGCTATTGACTAAGGAGGGAAGAGGGTGAGATGGATGTAAGAGGAGAGAAGGGAGAAAATTAAAAGCTGATTACCTTGTGAATGAGCCTTTGGTGTCTTGGAAGACAGGGCGGAGGAGAAGGAGGAAGAAACCTCTTTACAGTCTTGTATTTATTAAGGCCAGTCTCGTGCGTAATCAAAGCCAGTTAAAAATAACCAACTAAAAGATGCTGCAGCTGCTCTCATAAATACTGGACGTGGACTGAGAAACAGTCCACTGTATCGCAACCGGACCCTGGCACTAATGTCTTCATCATTCAAATCAGTTATTACAAGCAGTAATTATCATCAAGTATTGCAAATTGAATGACCAGTTTGTCGTCCACATTGTGCAATCTTTGCATTTACGACCTGGTGTTTCATTACGCAGTGGGTTTTCATTACATTCACGTTATGGTTCAGTGAGAATCATAGATATTCCCCCCAAGCCCCTTTTGTCTCCCCTGAACCAGTTTGCTCACATTCCCCTTCTTTGTCACTTGGCCCAGCTGAGGTCCCACCATTCCGCTTTGGGCCACGTGAATTATTATAGTGTACTGGGAGATAACAGACAGTGTGTAGCCTTGAGGCAGTTTCCTCGCTTCACCTCCTTAAAAAAAAGATATTGCTCTGATAAAGCGCGGCTCTGTCTCTGCATGCGTTAGATCGAAGGGGGAACCTTCAAGGCAAGGTCCGGTGAGTTTGATCCAGATGAAAAGAAGTATGGGTTGATTTTTATGGAGCTTGTTATGTTTAACACAAAACATTTCTCATTAACATTGGACTTTTAAGAAGGGCCACCATCTCAGTCAAAGACCATTTTTTCTCATTGACGTTTTTTTTTTGAGAAAGGTAGATTGATCGGGAGCCAGATTACATATACTGTCCATGTGTGCTGACTGACGAGATGTTTTGCCAGAAGGCCTGCAAATAAAATTCAAGGATTGTGGGGGTTCATTAAAGTTCACAACAGTATGAACCTCTGAAGTTTAGTATGGAATTTATTTGAGGTTGTCGCAACTCAATCCTTTCCCGTAATGTAAAATTTTGATTATATCTCCCATTATATTGCTCCTTTGTACCCTTAGATGAACTTAATCAAATCAGTTCACCAGGTCTTCACACCTGAGGATTGCATGTATTAAGGTGCGTTGGTGCCCTCTTGTAGCAGCCCAAATTACAAATGACACACAGCAGGAGCAGGAGAGCCAGAGATGAGCACAACTCCATGGTAAAAGCTGTTGTATTTCAAACACAGCAATTTCCTGATGCTCTGTGGTCTTCAAACTGCTTCTTTAATTGTATCTCTGCTTCACTTCCCCTTCATCCACTCCACCCTGCCTCTTCCCATCTCTCCTTCTCCATGCCTCTCTGTACACTTTCCTATGAGAGCTGCCTCATGCAGAAACAAGAGGAAGGACAAGAAGTGTGTAAATCCCAAATGTCCAGTTCCCTCTCGGAACAGGGTAGGCTATAGCCAAACACAGATTCGAGCCTCAAGGTATGGTGGTCATCTAAATGTTGGCTTGCGGCTGAAAAATGATATCAGGGAGAAAATATTAACGGTCATACTGAGACAACCTTTAAAAACTCCCACAAACCTGGCATACACGGCTTCCTGTGCATGTGTGTGTGTTTACATGTAAAGACCTTTCTTTTTCCTGACAGGCTTTTAAGGGTCCGATGGCTATACAGCGGATAGCACGGTGACCTCTTTTACTGCTGCTCTCTTATTCCTGTACAAGGAGGAAGGTTACAGAAGCAAAACAAGGTGTGATGGGTTGGAAGTATTTAGCTTGTCAGAGGACGTTCTCCATATGACCTGAAACTAATAATGTGACATGGGTTTCATTCGGTCCAGTTAGAGCACAGCACCAGAAACAAGTGTCTTCTGTTCAAAAATAGGAAGTGAATGCCGGCGTGCAGAGATGCAGGTCGACAGCACTATTTCTCCACCTCACGCACTCTCAAGTAAACCTATTGGGGCAGAGAAGTCAGTGACACCCATACTCATTTATGCATCAGCTGCAGTAACTGTACATGCACAGAGCTTGTGTCACACTCCCACTCCAATGCCCCCCCTTCCCACATGCTCACTCTCATTTCTTCATTTCCCTCACTGTGGCTTGCTCACATGCCTAAGCACACACAGCAGCGTGCACACGCGTCAGTACTTGAGTCGCAGTGGTTTCCTTTTTGTGAGAGCGAGCCGTCAGAGGGAACTGTGTGGGCTTTTGTTAAGAGAGAACTGCAGAGGCAGAGAAATTCATTTCCAACTGCGACAAAATAAAGCCCTCTCAGGAAAGTCATATTTTACCTTGGTTTACAAAAAAAAACACAAGCGTGTAAATTGAATTAGTGATAAGCATTTCTGGGGGGCACAGCAGGCTTTTTTTTAGTCTGAAGGTGTTGTAAATGGATGATAAATGCCTGATTCAACCAGCACCTCCGAAGAATGTATGAATGTTAGCTGCAATCGAGGCTGTTTGTTTATCATTCACCCTCCCTCCCCCAAGGAATTATTTTCTCATAATCTGGACAGAGATCTCACTCCTCTAATGTCATACCTATATGGTATACTAGGCATAAGAGGTCAACCTCTCATTAAACATATTTTCCACGTTATTATATGTTGGACCTAAAGAACACACTGGCAAGTTTAAAATTCATTAGTACAAGCCCAGTATTTTTCGATCAACAGTAATAGTGGACCAGGCCAAGGTGAAAAAAAGAAAAGAACAGTGACTTAGTCCTATTATTGAGCCAATAATAACACAGTACAGAAGGGACTTGCCTTCATTCTCCAGGAGGGTAAAAAATTATTTTCTTTCCCATTCACTCACCTTTCGGTTGTGGTGTGTTGCTGCGTACATTTATAGAAGACCCTGTTCTCAAAAAATGACAAACAGATTCATAAAGAATGACACGCCTGTGATATGTGTCATGTTGAGGGCTTTTGAAAAAGGCCTTTCGTAACAGTTGATGATACATCTTGATTTAGCACACCATGCTCCGTCACATGGAAATTGGCTTCAAGTGAGATCATTCGGCTGAAACCAAACATTGCTATTTCCTTGTATGCATTAAATTGAATCTCCATCTCTATTGACAATCTGTCATAATCAAGAACCTGTACCAGAAGGCTTTGTCAGCCCATTGTTGCCCAGCTAGCATGTCAATGATTTCACAATTGTTTTGTTTTAAAATTGTGGATAATCAGAAATATGTGGATGATGCAGTTGAATAAACATCGCTAGAATCCTGGAAAAGTGATCATGAAACTGCTAAACTGCTAAACTGCTAAATACAACTGTGTTATTTTGATATTCAGTGACTCCTGTCTTGCACTGATTTTAGTAAAAACTCTTGAGTTTTCATTCAGTGAGATGTACAGTAAAACATAAAAGTAAACTAAATTAAAAAACCGGCATGGTGGCACAGTGGTTAGCACTTCTTCCTCACAGCAAGAAGGACCTCCCTGTGCAGAGTTTGCATGTTCTATCAATGCCTGCTTGGGTATCCTCCAGATTCCCTGGTTTCCAACCATTGTCCAAAATTGTGCAGCAGGTTCATTGGAAAAATTGCCCAGTCCAGGGTGTAGCCTCTTGGCCAATGGTAGCTGGGATAGGCTCCAGCATCCCTGTGGCCCAAAGTGCAGGATGGGCAGTAGACAATGAATTAATGAAAAATAACACCTCTTTGTTCACCTTACCTGATTTTTGCATTAGTTTTCCCCCAAAATGACCAGAGACTTCAGACCAAAATTAGTTGTTCGCAGTTTTCTGGTTCCTGATAAAATGAACAATTAAATTAACCAAATGGGGCAGTTAACAGGAAAGCCAGTCCACAGCTAGCAGGCCCTGTGGTCAACCATTTCGCTCTCAGTCTGCAGCCCAATGAATCAGCAAGGTAAATCCCTTAAAGCTACAAAATAATAGAAGTATTATGTATTTCCTTTCAGGGTCTTCTTCTTCTTCTTTTCTTTTCGGCTTTTCCCTTCAGGGGTCGCCACAGCGAATCAAACTTCTCCATCTAACCCTATTCTCTGTATCCTCATCTCTCACGCCAACTACCTTCATATCCTCTCTCACTATGTCCATAAATCTTCTCTTCGGTCTTCCTCTAGACTTCCTGCCTGGCATCTCCAATTCCAGCATCCGTCTACCAATATAGTCCCTATCCTTCCTCTGCACATGACCGAACCATCTCAGTCTGGCGTCTCTGACATTCTCTCCAAAACATCTAACATGTGCTGTCCCCCCGATGGACTCATTCCTCATCCTATCTGTCCTCGTCGATCTCAAAGAGAACCTCAACATCTTCATCTCTGCTACCTCCAGCTCTGCCTCCTGTCTTTTGTTCAGTGCCACTGTCTCCAAACCATACAGCATCGCTGGTCTCACCACTGTTTTGTACACCTTTCCTTTCATTCTGGCTGACATTCTTCTATCGCATAGAACCCCTGAAACTTTTCTCCACCCATTCCAACCTGCTTGAATCCGTTCCTTTACCTCTTTTCCATACTCTCCATTCCTCTGGACTGTTGACCCTAAGTATCTGAAATACTTCTTGATCTCCACTCCCTGTAGCCTCACCATTCAACCCGGGTTCCTCTCGTTAACACACATATATTCTGTTTTGCTGCGACTAACCTTCATTCCTCTCTTTTCCAGAGCATGCTTCCACCTCTCTAGATTTTCCTCAACCTGTTCCCTGCTCTCACTAAAGATTGCAATGTCATCTGCAAACATCATGGTCCATGGAGATTCCAGTCTAACCTCATCTGTCAGCCTATCCATCACCACTGCAAACAGGAAGGGGCTCAGAGCTGATCCCTGATGAAGTCCCATCCCCACCTTGAACTTCTCTGTCTCACCTACAGCACACTTCACCACTGTCTCACAACCAGCATACATGTCCTTGACCAGTCTAACATACTTCTCTGTTACTCCAGACTTCCTCATACAATACCAGAGTTCGTCTCTCGGCAGCCTGTTGTATGCTTTTTCTAGGTCTACAAAAGCACAATGCAGTTCCCTCTGACCTTCTCTGTGCTTCTCTATTAGCATTCTCAAAGCGAATACTGCATCTGTGGTACTCTTTCTAGGCATGAAGCCATACTGCTGCTCACAAATACTGACTTCTGCTCTCAGTCTAGTTTCCACGAATTTTTCCCATAACGTCATTGTATGGCTCATCAACTTTATCCCTCAATAGTTACTGCAATTCTGCACATCACCCTTATTCTTAAAAATGGGCACCATCACACTTCTTCTCCACTCCTCAGGCATCTTCTCTCTCTCTAAGATCCTGTTGAATAATCTATGCAGACACTCTACCGCTGCCTCTCCTAGACAGTTCCATTCCTCCACAGGTATATCATCGGGACCAACTGCCTTTCCATTCTTCATCCTCTTCATTGCTCTCCTCACTTCACTTTTACTAATCTCTGCTACTTTGTGGTCTACAATAGTCAGCTCTTCTACCCTTACCTCTCTTTCATTTTCCTCAGTCATCAGTTCTTCAAAGTACTCATTCCATCTTCCCATCACTCTTCGAGCGTCTGTCAATACATTTCTCTCTCTATCCTTCATCATCCGGACCTGCTGTACATCCTTTCCGTCTCTATCTCTCTGTTTGCCAACCTGTATAAATCAGTCTCTCCCTCCTTACTGTCCAACCAAGGATACAAGACATTGTATGCCCTTTGTTTTGCCTTTGCTACCTCTATCTTTACCTCACGCTGCATCATCCTGTACTCCTGTCTGTTCTCTTCAGTCCCCTCAGTGTCCCACTTCTTCTTTGCTAACTGCTTTCTCTGTATACACTCCTGCACTTCCTCATTCCACCACCAGGTCTCCTTATCTACTTTCCTTCCAGACGAGACACCGATTACTCTCCTATCTGTCTCCCTGGTCACATTAGCTGTAGTTGTTCAGCCATCAGGAAGCTCTCCCTGACCACCAAGAGCCTTTCTCATCTCCTATATGTATTTACTCCAGCCATTTTCATCCCTTTTGCAAAGTCTACCACCATCTGTCCCTCTATGTTCCTATCCTGGATAACAAACCTGCCAATCACTTCTTCATCACCTCTATTGCCTGCACCAGCATGTCCATTGAAGTCTGCCCCAATGACCACTCTCTCATTTCTGGGGATATTCTGCATTCTTCAGTTCATCTAACTCATTCCAGAACTTCTCCTTCTCCTCTAACTCAAATCCTACCTGTAGGGCATAGGCACTAACAACATTGAGCATCACACCTTCAATTTCTAGTTTCAGGCTCATAAGTCAATCTGACATTCTCTTCCTGTCAGTACCATGATAGCACAACTTAAAACCTGCTCCCAAACTTCTTGCCTGACCACCTTTCCATCTGGTCTCCTGGACACACAGTATATCCACTTTCCTTCTCTGCATCATGTCAACCAACTCTCTACCTTTTCCTGTCATTGTCCCAATATTCAAAGTCCCTACTCTCAGTCCCAGAATCTTGCCTTTCCTCTTCTCTCTCTGCTCCCGAACACACCTTCCTCCTCTCCTTCTTTGACCCACACTAGCCCAATTTTCACTGGTACCCTGTAGGTTATCCACACCAACGGCGGTTGTTGTTAACCTGGGCCTCAACCGATGCGGTATGAAATTCTTAGGTTCAATTCGCATATTTGTTTTTGGCAAAAGTTTTACACCAGATGCCCTTCCTGATGCAACCCTCTGCAGTTATCCGGGCTTGGGACCGTATCAGGGAGACAGTGGCCTGTGCCCCCCCGAGTCTGGCTCCACTTGCCTGTGCCGCCTTACAGGGTATGTAGTCAAAAGTACTGTTGGGCTTCCTGGTCCATCCTGACCAGGGGGCAGTGTTCCTCAGGAGAAATTAAATAATGTTTTACTCTTGTACAAAGAAAACCTTGATAAGCTAAGGCAGGCATGGGGAGCACGTCTACTGAGACACTGCGAGTGTGAGGTCACAGAAATTCAGGAAGTTGCAGTCACACCAGTTCGGGTTGGGATTGATCTCAGTTCTCGTCTGATGAAACCTGAGGAGAAGAATACCTCGCCGCTATCTTTTGATTTTAGAGAAATTGTTTTCCCAGATCATGTTGCATTCAGATTGTGAACTATCACCCACAACATATTGCAGCGCAACAAAATTGAGCCCCATATGTGTACCACTTTTTCAATTGATGATGTTTTAGATGCATCATTTGGAGCATTAAACGAGATGCCCACAAACACATGTTGCAAACTACCTAAAGTGCTCCCACAGCGCTCCTCAAAAAGAAAAAACTTCCACACCCAAATATTTAATTACCTTTTACTTGAATATTTTACTCAATGAAATCTCAACCTAATGATTCATCATTCAAGACATGAGTTGCAAAATTAAAAACTTGTGACATTTTTAAATGTAATTGATAATATTTCTTCAAACTATTATTGATAATCCACATAAGCACTCTGAAGTCAAGTCCCCCTCTTTAATGGACAGAGATACAGAAACATAAAGTCTGTTCTGTATTTTAGCAGACTCTGCTTACTTGTCAGTGGGCTCCATGCCACTGTCTTATCAGTCTGCAGCTGAAAAAAATACTGTTATTTGCACATTTGCATGTGTGGCAATGATTTTCCTGTTGGCTTGAAGACAGCAGCAGGGTACCAGTGCAAATGTTTACTTAGCACTGTGCCACAATTGTGATGAATAGCACCTTAACGAATGGATCTCCATATGCTCAGAATGGATCTCTTGATCAGCCCTGCTTGTGGCACACCTTAGCCTCCAAACGCATACTACCAAAAGTGATTTGTATATTTCATGTTTCATTAATATCATGCCCCTGTGTCAGTTGAGCAGCAACAATGACTCTTGAATTAGTTTAAACTCAGCATGTTTGACATTAAATACCTATTTTTATGTTCTACTTCTATCATAACAATATTGATTGAAAACAAATCAATGAATAAAGAAATTACATAAAAAGAAGAAGAAATACGATTGATTCTTAAATTATTAAAATAACTCAAATTAGAAGAATAATCAAACAATCAAATATTAGAAAATCCAAATGCAAAGCAGGTGCAGAGAAAGTCATTCGGGAAATAATGGTATATAATTGGAAATATGTATTCCTGGCTAGGTAAGTATGAGAAAAATGTTCATGCCATATATTTCGTTTACAGTATTAATGATTATGGCAGATAGTTAGTTTGAATATTATTTTCTAAAGCTTTGCAACTGATAGTATGTTATTTTAAAAGAAATGAGGTAGACATGTTGGCTTTACTGTCGGTACCCGCATCATAATTAAAGTAAAGCCCTTAATATGTTAATGCTGAAGTCAGAATGTTCAGTTCACGTTGGCTGATAGTCCACTTAACAACAGTTTTGCTCAAAGCCCTCCTTAAAAATGAAACAACTTTCAAAACCATTACCATTGGTTCACTCGATCCATCTGTCTTGTGTGTATCAGAGGGGAGAGAACACAGAATAGAAGAGCGAGCAGCGGACAGGTGGCAAAAGGTTAAACAACGGAAATGGGAACAGATTGGTGTGGCAGCTGTTAAGAGGCCACTGAGTTTGACACTACAGAGAAGAAGTGCAGGAGACGGGGAGGAACTAGTGACAGGAAGAGGAGGGATTGAGGAGGGGATGTTGACAGGTGTACATGGTGTAGATGAATAAAGAGGGACAAGGGAGGTATGCTTCATGTGAGTGCACAAAGTAGGCCGTACACAATGAACACTTGCCATTTACATCATTCAATTATAATATGAAAGATAGTAATTTAGCTGAGTGCTTCTAGTAGTCAGTGCTCGCGATGAAAATTTAAGTCAATAAGATAAGATAAGAAGATACTTTATTGATCCCCATAGGGGAAATTCGGGAAATAAACTGTTATGCTTACCAGCAAGCAAAGGTATTGCAGTGTTTATTTGTTCATGTGTGTATTTGTGTGCATGTGCGCATATGCATATGGTAGTACATCTGTTAATAACCTGATGTTTGTCAACCCCAAGGGGTTACACTTTATGATAATTACTGGGAAAATATTGCACATGTACTTTGTCATTATTTTTTTCAGGAAATAATACATAGACATTGCCAGAGGTATGCCCTTTTAGTAGAGCATCTTCTTGTTGAAGATGAAAAGATAGAAATACGGAATGGCTGTATGCCTGTGCTCTGCAATATCTTTGTGTACATTATGATGTCAAAGCGATGAACAAACCTTATTCATTAACTCCTGTGGTTGTAAAAAACGTAATTTCAGACCTTGAAAACTCAAATTTTTGTGGATAGTGGTGCTCGCCAATGGATAATCGATGACGAGACGAAGCCTTGGAGCTGTGAATGAGCAATTACATTTATTCTTGAGCACCACCATACCACTATACACGACCCTGTCCACTTCCAGGGCCCAAATATATTAAAGCCTCCAGCCGAAGCCACGCCCCCAGCCCCTAGTCCCGTGGGGTGAGAGGCCGCCCCCCTCAGTGTCCACCACAAAGCTCCCCCCAAACACCCAGAAGGGACCCTGACACCTCACTAGTGCCTCACAGGAGGCCTGATCGGCCTGCCATAATGGCTGCGGTGTTCCTCAGTCGGAACACTGGACCCATGGAGGTGCTGCTGTGCTGTTTATGTTTAGCGTGAGGGAGGAAATGTTTGTAGATGTTCACCATGCCCAAGAACTCCTGCAATGCCCTGACCGAGGCCGGCGGGGAAAACCAGTCGCTGCTCGCACCTTTGCAGGCAATGGACCTGCGCCTCGTGGTGAAATGCGATGGCCCAGGAAGTCAATCACCGACCGCCCAAACTGACATTTAGCTGGGTTGTCTATAAGGCCCTGGTCGTCCAGACAACGGAAAACCTGTGACAGGTGTCCCAGGTGGTCATCAGCCAATGGTCTGGTCACCAGTATATCATCTTGGTATACAAACACAAATGCTGAGATCACGCAAAACTTAGTGTGTGCTTGCAGCCCAACCCCTCCGTCTCGCACAGATAGTTGTTGAAAGACACGGCGTCAGTTACGTGGGGGTTCGAAACATCCACGAGCAGGCCAGTGGTGCACAGAATATCCGCACCGGTGATGGGGACCGTGATGGAGATGATCACAAAGTTCCATTCAAAACTACCGTGAACCAATAATCATTATGGACGCCCGGATAGTGGCACTCAGTAGCGGGCCGCTACCTCTGGCCGGAATGTCTGCTCGCGTTGTGGGGCGAAGGCTCTTCTGTGAGCCAGGATCCACCAGGAATCGCAGTCCGTACCTTGAGTCCCTGATAATAACAGCTGGGTTTGTCCCGAGCTCCGGCTCCGCGGTTCTGCTAGTGCCCTAAACGTGCATGGTTAAACACAATGCTTTGCCTTGCTGTCGAATCTGCCGTGGAAGAAGCAGAGGTCGGTCTTTTGCCTCCATCGGGGCGGCCGCCCAGGTCGAATCCATAACCCCTGGGGCCATCCGCGGGGGTCCACCCCACTCTCCGGACTGTGAACTGCTCGGTTCCTCCGCCAAACCCCGGTATTCGCCAGCAGCCAGACAGTGGGAGTTCAGCAAGATTGTGTGTATCAGTATACTTTTGCGCCCCGTATATCTACCTGTCTCCGGTGGTTGTGTAACAGTTCCATGGCTTGATGTGTCAAGTGCCGGTCCTGCGCCATGACAATCAAAAAGCCCCTGGTGTCAAAAGTTCCCCGCAGGTGGAAAAGTGCTTCCATGTGCTGAAACCAGCCGTCGAGGTCGCTTTTCAAGAAGTCTGGTAGCCGAACGGTCACGTTGGGCATGGACGGCCAAATGTGTTGTGGCGATGTGGTCGAGGTGGAATCACACACCTCTCCAGTTTGGTTCTGCAATCCAGCGTCCAGCCAACTTGCTTGGTCTGACCGTAGCGGCTCACGCCCCCATTGTAGCACTGGCAGGGCAAGCACCGGTGTTTGACGATGACGTCGTGCAGGTACCTGCGTGCATTGGCTGGGTTCCGGAGGCCACGCGAGTAGCGGTCTTACTTCAGATATCTCTGAGGCTGCATTATGTCAATCACCAATGTGGTGCTCAGCGAGGAATAATCGATGACGAAGCCTTGGAGTCATGAATGAGAGATTACGTTTCTTTTTGAGTACCACCATACCACTGTACACTATCCCGTGCACTTCTGGGGCGCATATTTTTAAGCCTCCGACCTAAGTTTATGAATGTATCTCTGCAGATCAGACTCTACCACCTGAATTAAATGTGAATTGTGAATGTTTTTCATCAATAGAGCGTCATATATGTGTGTGTGTGTGTGTGTGTGTGTGTGTGTGTGTGTGTGTGTGTGTGTGTGTGTGTGTGTGTGTGTGTGTGTGTACGTGTACGTGTACGTGTACGTGTACGTGTACGTGTACGTGTACGTGTACGTGTACGTGTATTTGTATATGGCCTCCAGTCTGTAAATGGCACTTTGTTCTTGCCTCTTGAGTTTTACCATAGGAGAACCGTCTGTCACAACAATTAGCCCACTCAGCTCGAGTTAATGAAGTCATCTACAGAATACATGCCAACCGTCACAATCTATATGTGGGCAATACAAGCAAATCTTCGGTATATTTTCAAATCCTGCTGCAAAATCCCCGACTGCTGTCATGCATTCTCCCCAAAGCCAGGCCCTAATTTTACTCAATGCCTGTCATTCCAATAAGGACATTCTCTGATAAGTTGTTTTTGATGGAAATATGGATGCATTTGCCAGCAAAGACAGATGCACACATTGTCAAAACTGTGTTTACCATCCATCCCATTATGTATGCAATTACTCAGAGGTTGAAAACAAGCAGCATCATTTGTTTGATGCTAAGCTGTAATGGCTCAGAAAAGTGTAATGCTGCAGCAGCCTGTTGTTTTGGAGCTGCCGCTTTTGAAAGGAAGCTCAGCAATAAATATAAGCTGGGCGATAAATTAAAGAGATGGCTTGATAAAAAGCTTACCGGGTTGAATCCTTCACGCTGGATTTTTGATAAATCACGCTTCCATAGTTCTGTTCCCTGGGTGATTTTTGAAATCAATTTGTCTTGTTATCAGCAGCCAGTTTGTGCAATAAGATCAGAGCACATGCATGTG
Organism: Fistularia tabacaria; assembly: GCA_901007705.1. Taxonomy (NCBI): domain Eukaryota; kingdom Metazoa; phylum Chordata; class Actinopteri; order Syngnathiformes; family Fistulariidae; genus Fistularia; species Fistularia tabacaria. Next base: position 10,384 of record CAAKHD010013638.1, on the reverse strand, counting down.
TGTGTGCTTGTGAGTGTGAAACCCTCAGAAAAGCTCAAGCTGAAGACAATTCTCAGCATTTGTACCATTGCATCATGTGTGAAAATTGGGATAATGACGCACTGAGTGCCGATTACATTTGGCATCTGAATGAAAGGATTTTCCTAATTGTTGGTGTCTGGGATGCAGTTGCTTTCTCCTGCTTTTTTGTGTTGTAAGGGTATGTTCACATCTGCTGAGACTGGATAATCACTGCTCATGTACTCACTATCTTACTTTCTCCCTTTCTGTCTGTCTGCTAACTGTTCGTCACCTCTTCTAACATGGGAGGAAAAGAAAAACATGGCAAGCATTATAAACCCAAACCACCCTAATAATCTCCTTGCAGACATTTGTGTTTATGTATGCAAACACAAGGCCTCTCAAAGCTCCCTTTCTTTTGTCTCTTTTGTCTCAGTAGAGCAGAACCATCCAAATGTCATTCAAGACCGTGCCCCGTGTGCCAGGCAGCAAAGCATGGAGTGCAATCGACCCAGTTATCCTAATGTGCTTTTAGACGATCTCTTCATGCTTTCCCTGGAGAAGCAGAAGGAAATGCTGTTTTGACACTGCTATCTGTCTAGTTTAGAAGAAGAAGGATATAAGAAAGAATTTAGTTCCCCCCCGTGTATTCTGCTTCAGAACCAGATAAGCAGTTTCTTTTGCCAAAATGTAAAGGCAGGGAAGCAGAAGCTACAGTAGAAGTGATGAGATATTTCAAGATGCGTATTGATGGGTGCAGGTTAATCTTCAGCCTGCCAGATGTGTCAAGGATTTGCGAGCCCCGTACGAAGTGAATCTCACTGTTCTTCTTTCTAACCCTGTAACCTCTCTCTTTGTGTCTGCCTCTGCAGTGAAGTTTGAGGATTGCCAGCACAGCAGAGAGGTAGGCTTTGTTAGCAGCGACCCAAACTTCAGTGTGAGGCCTGACGGGACGGTGTATGCTGAGCAGGAACTGGCGAACCTATCAGAGCCCATCCAGTTCATGGTGACAGCCCGCAGCCTCCATGAACCGCGCATCTGGGAGACCACTGTTAAACTGGCGCTAGCTGGACACCCTCATCCTTTACCACTGACAAAGGTAATAAGTGCATATATATGTACAATATCTGTATAACTGTATTTCTGTGTGTCTGTTCTATTTTGGGTTCAATATTTGCCAGATTTATGTTTTATGCAGCTCCTAGTCAGCAAAATCCTCTTTCAGCAGCAAGAATTGAACTGCAAATCATCACTTCCTCAAAACCTTTCATGATCAAATACAGTAATAACAAATTAAATGGATTTTGGGTTTTGCTGGCTGGTGCGGTACCAACAAGTTGACATGTATGTACATTTGTGTGTGTGATCAAGCTGAATAATCTTAGATTGTTTTCCGCAAAATGTAATCAACTAAAAAATAAAATTAAATGAATAAAATTGTTTGTTAAGGAAAATGTCATCTTGAAGCAACAAAAACCTGCGGCAGATTATATTTAATTACATTGCTGTTTTTTTTTTCTTTTTTCCTGGGGACAACCAGGGAATTGTCCCCCCATATCAGATGGAATGAGGAAAAAAGGGGAAAAAAGTGGAATGATAGACTGCTTCTGCATCTGAATTAATTAATTCATTCATTCATTTATTATCTTTACCATTTCTTCTGCACCCAGGGCTGTTGGGGGTTCATCCCAGACTGGTCACCAGTTGATCACAGGGCCAATATTCACCCTCTCATTTAAATGTAACATTTAGACATACATTCCACACATCTGTGCAATTCGGAGCACCCAATGAACCTACTGCGTGTTTTTGGACTGCGGGAGGAAACCAGGGAAGCCGGAGGAAACTAACAAACATGGGGACACCATGGAGACTTCACACAGATGGGCCCTATGTTTGAATTGAACCACACCCTTCCTCATGTGAGGCCCTAACAACTGCACAACTGTGCTGCCCCACATCAGAATTAGAATTAGAATTTTTAGAAAATGGTGAATCGCAGAGAAAACGGATTCCTGTCTCCGTCTCTCCCCCTCCCTTCCTACCTCTGTGTGCGCATGTGTGTGCGCATGTGTCTCTTTCTCTACATAAGGGAAGGGGGTACTGTTGCACAGATGGCAACAGTTCAAATGAGGAGGCAAAGGTATGTCTCTTGTCACCTACAGTATTGTTAGCCCTATCTGCTGTGATGTATTTCAAATGGGGTAAGATTAGCTGTCGCACTTTACTTTTCAACGCTCTGTTTTATTTGACATTTATTTTGGAGCCTCAATGGTAAAACACTTTCAGTCATAAACGAAGTACAAAAAAACACAGTACAAAAAAAAAACTGTTCCAAAGCGTTTTCTGGACATTAAAAGATAGCAATGTCTTAAAAGTGCATTATTGTGATGGAACCCAGAAGTCCCTTCTGAAACTGTGGTTGAGCAAACTCCCAGGGAACTATTAATCTTTGGTTGCTTAAGTTGGGTTCCAAAGTAATGAAAGTAAGCAGAGATAATTGCAGCTTTCTTTGATGCGATTGTTTAAAGGAATGTGACAGGTCATTAACCCAGCCAATAAAATAAGAAACAGGAAATAAGTTTCTTTTCACTTTAATGGAATATGAATCCCATCCGTCACAGACTTTTACTTTTTACTTTTTGTCATGTGTTTCTTGGCCGCAGATTCATTGCGATACCCGTCTGCAGGCTGAATCTGGGTAACAGTGGGAGTCATTATGTGCTCTGTATGTGACAAGCAGAGTCACGGGCCCCATTTCCTGCTAAGACACTGTTTGCAACTACAAATTTACAGCCTGTGTTACTGACTTTAGCTACAAGGTTGATCAAAAATCTCATTATAATTTTTTCCATCAGTGCTTCTTGAATGCCATCAGGCTAAATGTTCCTTTATGTTTCTAATCATGACGAAAAATGTAAGACTTGTGTAGTTGAAGCGCTATCAAAGGGCGGGATTAAAACTCAGCCCACTCACAGCCCTGCAATAATGGAGACAGCGAAATAATTTAAATTGATTGAGCTAATGTTCCACACCGGAGGAATCTGCAAGGACCAGGTGCTGCTCCCAGTGTATAATTATTCTACTGACCTTTTGAAGAATGAGAAAGAGAGAGAGAGAGAGATTCAACAAATGAACAAGAAATTGATGCATACACTGTTATCAGATGAAAATGTCAAAATCCAAATCTGAATAGGTAAGAGTGCTTGAGTGAAACTAACTTACTAAGTGCTGAGTGGATGTCAACTGGTGATGGGAATAAAAAGCAGCTTAAGTTTTCGTTACAGATGAAGTAGTTCAGAAGTACAGAAAATATAAAGCATGAGGGACAGTAAAAAGTAAGACAATCAAGGAGTAATCCGAAGTAACTGTAAGTCGATGTGATGCTTCCTTGTTTGTTGACATTGTCTGGTAAAGAGTCAAATGCTGCTGAATTACATATTTTGCTTTGCATCATGTTCATTCATTCATTCATTCATTATCTATACCACCTGTCCTGCTGTCAGGGTCACGGGTGGGCTGGAGGACAAGAAAGGGAGTTCACCCGGGCCTGGTTGCTAGTCGATCGGGCCACATATAGAGACATACAACCATTCACTCTCTAGTTCACAATGTAAGGTTTAGCCTACTGCATATTTTAGGACTGCAGCAGGAGACCACTAGTATAGGGTTTTTATTAAAAGTTTGTTAAAGGGTAGCAGTTCCCTCACAGATAATACAGCCAACTGTATCTCGAGTAATAAAAGACTTCTGCTTCTCCAGTCATTGTTGAAGGGAAGAGGCACAAACATATCCCCTCAGTGGCCGCTTCACATGTCCAGTCCTCCACCTATCAACGCTCCCCTTAAAGGTTTTATTCCTTTCTGACGTTGTAGTATGTACAACATGACTAAAAACACTATATGGATTAAGGTTAATTATTTGTTGTAATTTTTTTGTTTTATTTATTATTTTATGATTTTTGAATAATTTCGGGCAGCATGGGAGCTTATTGGTTAGTGCCACACAACAATGAGGTCCCTGGTTCAGTTCCTACAGTAGGTTATTCTATTTGGAGTTTTCATGTTCCCTATGTCTGCAGTTCTTGGGTTTCCTTCCACAGTACAAAATATGCAGTAGGCTCATTCGAGACCCTACATTGCCCAGACGTGTGCATGAAAGAGTGAATAGTTGTATGTCTCGATTGGAAGTGTGAATGAGGGAATTAATGGTTGTATGCCTCTATACAACATGTGCATGAGAGAGTGAATGGTTGCAGATCTCTCTATATAGGGCCCTGTCAATGACTTGCAACTGGTCCAGGGTGAACCCCAAATCTCGCTCAATGACAGCTTGGATAGGCTCCAACCCCTCCACCCTCCTGTGGCCGTGATTTGAATGAATGAGTTATTGAATGAATAATATAAGTTTTTAGTTAGTACACAGGAGCGTATAGCACATGGCTGACGAACAAAAACCTATGCATTTACCATAAAGGACCTTTTGTTAAACTCTGTAGTTCTTTTCCCAATATCATCGGCTAATATTTCATTTTATATGAACCTAACTCTACTTTTTCAGATTATCCTTGGAAATCCATGAGATAATACCACCACTTACCACAATCTGCTGCCCTGCATCTGCTCTTGTTGAAAATAGAAACAGCAATCCGAGATAAAACTTTTGTGGATATCATGTCAAAGAGATTTAAAAGGGCAGCAACTCAAATACCAGACCATTTAGTTAATTTTCCTCTGAGTGCTAATTATATGCTAGTTTGTATCTGTACTCAGATGAACTGGCTTCAGCACAGAATGCAGCTCTCTTTCCTTTGCCTGCTTTGTTGCAGGGCCACAGTGAGCATTAATTTGCATTGAACTGCTGGCATAACGTTCATTCACTCTGTTTTAGCAGCATAAACGAGAATTGTTCGAATGTTTCCCTTTGTCGACCAGATCCTTTTTAGTATTTCATTTTCAGTGAACAATCCTGCACCTATTGAAGCACAGCATCTCTGGCCTGAGAGTCCTTTCTGCTGTTTATGTACTCGGGCTAACGCACCTCGCACAGGTAGGGCCTCTGGTTGAGCACTCTCCAACTCCGATTGATTTCATGGCACGTTGGCTTGCTTTCTCCACCAGCTTAGACCACATTAGTTATGCATCAGTAGATTTGACGTAACCTGGTTGTAGGAAAAGGTTTTAGTGCTTATTTGATTTGCATTTTTACCAAATCAAATAAGCAGCCTCACCTGTTCAAGAGAGATTAGAGCGAGGGCTGTCAGTATGCCGGGATGTAATACCTCTTGGCTTTTTGGTCGGTGACAAGCGGCACCTCCAAGGTTGTACGGTTGTGCTTTTGATATGTGCCCTTGCTTTATAATTACAGGCTGATCGTGTTTACTGTACAAACCAGAAGTCTGTGTAGTCAACAGACAAATAAGAGAAATGTGAATTTCAAGTTGCTTTAAATAATAAGCTTTAGTTTTCAAATTTAGATTCAGTCCTGCCAGATCTCTCACAGTACAGTTGTATTTGTTTATTGCAAAACCCCAAGAAATGAAATTCATATTCTGTTCCGTTTCAAATGAGTATCTGCAAGTATAGTGTACACGTATGCACATTGCTATTGAAACAGGAAGTGCACATTCAGACAGAGACTGATTTATCTGCTCTGCAACCTATGGAAGTTGTTGTTATCCTCTCTGTCTGCTTCATGCCATTTGGTACCCCTGTGTGTTTTGGATGAGCGGAAACAGTTATCTTATCTGGGAAACACATCTGGTTCCCTTGTTCCTCTTTCTGCCCCCCTAACTATCCAACTCACTCATCCGGCTCCTTCTACATATTGTGCTCCTGCTCTAGCTTAAACGGAAGCCCTGGCTGCTCGAGGTCCAGGTCTGCCATCAGCCCGTGATCCATTCCTCTGACCTGTAAATGTGCAAAACGTCAAAACGGGATTAACCAGAGCGTGTATTATTTGTTCAAGTTTAGTTTGCAGTGTACCTCTTTTTACAGATAGAACATTTTTTCATTGTTTTCGCTGAAGCATCATTTGAGTCCATGTGGATACACAGGTAATATTTGTGGATAAGCGGGAATTCTACTTCCCTTTAGGTTGCAACAGTACATTTTTAGTTTTTGTGTGTGTGTGTTTGCCCGCACACACAAGTACATAGACAACAATAGGATTAGGTGGATTACAGCAGTACAACCAACTTACACAGGAGGCATCATCGAGAATCCTGGGGGGGGGGGGAGCCACTGCAGGCAGCAGACAAGCTGTTTACTGTATACACCAAAACAAGAGGATGTTCAAAAAACACATTTGTCAATGTTAAGATTACTCAGAAGGATGGACACTGGATGGAGCAATCCAAACCTCTGAAGGCCCTTCGACATTGTTAAATAAAAAAATACTGTTAGGGTCAGGTGACAATTTGGACTGGTGTTCATGAAATTGCTTGCAGCCAGATTATAATTGTCACACAGCCACCTCTGCTCCTTTTATTATGACACTGGTATTTCCTCAATGCTTTCTTTATTTCACGATGGGTTTCTGTCAGGGTTAAGTGTTGCCATTGTTTTCTGGGCTCAGCGGTGACAATGAGGAAAAGCAGGGGGATGGTCATTACGTTGTCCGGATATAAAATCTGTGCAGGAGTGTATAGCATCTCAGACAAAATCCTGCCCATACATGCAAGGTGAGGTCTCGCTTTCTTGAGCCGGAACCAAATGGTATAAAAGGCTTAGGGGGCCTTGCCAAGAGCCTTGTGAAATAGAAACCAAGAGGAATTCACACTTTTTTTTCCCTCAATGTCACTCTCACGAAAACAGGTTATTGTTAGAATGATATCCAGTATTTCACAATTAATTTTAGCTGTGAAAAATATAATGAAAAAAATATATAGGTGTGTGTGTGTGTGTGTGTGTGTGTGTGTGTGTGTGTGTGTGTGTGTGTGTTGCGCAGTTGCAGCGGCTCCTGACTGTAATGAAAATAGATATGATGATTTAACGCATTCAAGTGACTTATTAGAAGATGTGTCCCTGTAAGGCCAGGAAACCTGCCATGGAAACACATCTCCATGGAAACGGAGAAGGAGCATAAGAAGAACTATTACTATTATTAATAATAATGCCGTGGAAAAAATACCCAGAATGGAAGAAAAAGATGATCAGGATTGGAACTGGCACTTAAATGATGCAAAACATTAAGATATTATTAAGAATTGTTAAATATGTTTACATAATATCGAGTATATTCATATAAAAAATATATCTTATTCTTATATTTATTGTCTGTGATGCAGACGGGTTTGCAGGAGTCTTTAGCCAATCACGGCTCATAAAGTGAAGGAGGCGGAGTTTAATGCGCACCGGGCACCTGTCAATCACAGCAGCGCGCATTGAGGCCGTTCACTCTTTGGTTCACACCTCATGGAGATCTCGATGAACCCACCGGCAGGCATGATTTCCACGGTTCCACCCGAACGAACGTGCTGTCCGGCCCAACTCGGCGATCCGCGGGTGGTCGTCGTGACCCCTCGTCATCCGCCGGCGTCCCAAAACCTCCTCTCATCCATCCCTCCATCCCCCCCCCCACCCCCCGCGCTGGCGTCGTATTTGTCTTCCTCGGAGGAAAATTAAAAATGTATATCTAATCGTAGGGGGGGGGGTGTGTTGTGATCAGGATGACAGGGGATCAATGGGCAGTGTCTCGCTCTCTGGCTCACACACACACACACACACACACACACACACACACA
>CAAKHD010013637.1:21356-36833 GCA_901007705.1 Fistularia tabacaria | reverse complement strand
AACACCGCGCCCGGGAGGGCGGTGGGTTGCGCGGGGGGGCCGGGGGGTTTCCCCCCCGCGCGGGGGGCTGTTTGGTTGTTTTTTTTTTTTTTTTGCCGTTGCGATCCGGGAGATAGACGGAGCCAAGCGGCATTTCCGTTATTTCGACTCCGCCGTCCCGCTCCTCGGTAAATATGGTTTAAATGTCGAATAATAGCGCTTTTGTTGACCCTCCTCGGGTTCTTTAACTGACCATATTATGATGTATTTATTTATTTATAATTAATTTGAACGTTCACTCGACTCGATGATGCTAGGTTGCCGCGGTGCTAGCCGGCGGTTATGGCTTAACGCTGGGACGAGGTGTTTTGTGTGCATCAGTTTCCCCCCTTTTTTTAATTAAAAAAAACCGGGATAAGCTGAAAAAAAAAAACGATCAGCAATCGTTATCTGCATCACGGAGCTTAATCTTCGGTATCGATCCGCGGGGATGGATCTGAACATCGGCTGTTATCGATCAGCTAGCAACGATGGCATTCGCATCCACAGCGGAGGCTAATGGAGATGGATTACCGTCCATCTTTCAATTCATCCGTGGCTTTATTTTACAGCGATAAGAGACATTATTCAAATTAAATATGTCTGTTTTATTGTAGAATTGCGGTTTTGTCCATTCATGTGGTAGAATTTTTTTTTTTTTAATTCTCGAGGTTTTTTTGCTCAGTAAATCCACCTGCAAACGGTTTTGAGAACTTGTCAAATTGGCAAAATCAGTCACTTTTAGAGAATTTTGGAGAAGTTGCACCTGCAACAGTATGTGTAAAAACAAAGAAAATGTCAAAACAATTGTAAGATGTGGATAAAGCTATTCAAATGTAGAGCATTGTCAGTGCTGGATTAGACTTGTTTATCTGACATCTGTTTTTCAGGCGTCACTGTGATCGTATTGTTTTAACCACTGGTGTTGGTGTTTGCCCAGACTTGCAAACATACCCAGTAAACGTTTAAATCCCGTTCAGCAAATGAACTGCTTTCACCCTCTCGTCTGTTAGTGAGATGTTTGACGCCGCAGAGCTGAGGACCACGCTGCCTTCCAGCACCCAGAGATAGCCAGCCCGCCGGATGGAGACCCAGGAGGCATGACGGCGCTTCTTCCCCCGCGGGCGACGCACCGACAGTCAAAGAAAATGCGACCGGCTGTGGGATACGTTTTGCTGGCTCTGGCGTCCCTCGCCTCCTCCCACGCTGCCGGGGATTTGTCAGAGCAAACCGACAGAAACGGCAGCGCGAATGCCACGGCGGCCGCGGCGAGCCGCGGCGCCGTCCCAGTCGTGCTGACCAAAGCGAGCCAGCTAATAGTCCGGGAGGGAAACTGCGCGCTGATCGATTGCAATGTCACCGGAGACCCGTTCCCCACGGTCAAGTGGTTCAACTCCCACGGAGACCACCTGGACACAGAGAGCAGCGGTAAGAGACACCGCTGTCACTCTAAACCCGGTGTCCGCTTCACTCTTTCCAGCAGCGGCTCGTCTCCCACTGATTATTTCATGAGCAGCAGGTCAGGCAGCGGCCGGCAGGGCTGGGCCGCGAGAAATCAAGCAAAAATATATTCAACCATGTACACAGTTTGATTGGCGCAAGAATACGACCCGAGAATTTGAAAGAAATCAAGAAAAAAATCTTTTTTGTGTCAAGAAAAGATCTCAAATCAGCGAAATAGCAGCAAAACAAGTCAGCAGTTGAAAGATCACCTAAAAGGCATATCTCGCCTTTGCTGTCACTGATGCCCGGAAAACAGTTTGAATTGTTTGCCGTCTGAATGTCCCCGTAGTTTAATTTGCACGTTTCCATTTCAAGGTGGCGGTTTGCCTCTGAGATGGGAGTTAATGTCTAATCAATAGGGATCCTGCGGCGTGAGCGGCCCGCAGGGACCCGCTCAGGAATGTGGGCTCTCGGGGATCTGGCCTTTGTTCCTCAGCGGCTCGGCGGGGAAGGAATGTCGAGTGGGGAGCCGCTTGTTTTGTTTGCTCTCCCGTGCCGACATGTTGAAACCCGCCTTCAGAGGAGAGGCCGCGTTTGCCTCGGCAGGAAAACAGCAGGCGCTTCGGTCCCGTCCGGACGCGGAGGTGGAGGTAAAATTAGACACCTCCTGTCCTGTGGACGGCAGCAGATCAGGCCTTGTCCAGACTCTGTGACGCCACCTTCGCGCCTCCCTCACCATCGGTCCGGCCGGCACCTTCGTGGAGCTCCCTTGTAATGATTGGTGTTAAAAACCAAAGGTCTGACGGGTTCCCACTCGTTCTGGTAAACAACAGGAAACCCGTTGAGCAGAAAAAACCTAAACCTTAACCGGAGAAATACCTCCTAACTTCCAAAGTGCAGAAGGAGATCCTCACACTGAAGAAACGGGGTCCCGGGCGTTGCAATTTTGTGTTTCTCTCGTTGAATTCTGCAAAATCTCCCCAGAGCCCGTCGGAGGCGGCCAGGGCCTCCGTGTCAGAACCTCGTAGCCGGTGGTGAAGCTCTGTCATCTGTGTGTGTCTGCAGGGGGGAAGTGGTGGCTGCTGGACAACGGCGTCCTCAACATCACCAGCATCATGTTCTCAGACCGCGGGAAGTACACCTGCATGGCGTCCAACGTGCACGGCAGCTCCAACTGCACGGTCACGCTGCGCGTGGTCTTCACCAACGGGGACATGGGCGTGTACTACATGGTGGTGTGCCTGGTCACCTTCACCATCATCATGGCGCTGAACGTCACGCGCCTCTGCATGATGAGCAGCCACCTGAAGAAAACGGAGAAAGCCATCAACGAGTTCTTCCGCACGGAGGGGGCCGAGAAGCTGCAGAAGGCCTTTGAGATCGCCAAGCGGATCCCCATCATCACCTCCGCCAAGACCCTGGAGCTGGCCAAAGTCACGCAGTTCAAGACCATGGAGTTTGCGCGGTACATTGAGGAGCTGGCCCGCAGCATCCCGCTGCCGCCGCTCATCATGAACTGCCGCACCTTCATGGAGGAGATCCTGGAGGTGGTCGGGGTGGAGGAGATGAGGCACACCTTCCTCAGACAGGCGCCCGAGGGCCGGCACGAGGGGGGCGGCAGGGTGGCCGCCATCGGAGGGAGGGACGTGTTCTCCGTCCTGCAGGAGAGGGAGCGCGAGCCGGGATGGGAGCGGGAGCGCAGCGACTCGCCCGCCGCGGATTCCGACAACTCCTCCGTCCACGAGCAGCCGCGGCACATCGCCATCCAGGTGTCGGTCCACCCGCCGCTGGCCGCCGCCGCCGGCTCCGGCATTGAGGCGCCGCCGCCGCAGGCCGAGGCCACGCCCGCCCCTCCTCCCCAGGAGGAGAAAGAGCCCGAGGCCGAGGCCGAGCCGGAGCGGGCCGGCGAGCGGGTCGCGGCGGCGGCCGACCCCCCCCCGCCCTGCCAGGTGTTCTACGAGAGCCATGTTTGACACCGGAGGAGCAAAGAGCTCCCGCTATGCATTCTCACTGGAAGACGAAAGACCTCCTCCACAGTGACGCCTCTCACTTCAGGCGGAACAATCACATTTTTGATTTCCTCACATTCATGAACGGGGCTGCGGGGGGGAAATCAGAAGCAACACCCCCAGAAACTTCTCTCCCCCCGTGACGCTTTTTAGGAATCCTGCATATTTTTCATAGAATTAGTTGAGACATCTCTGTGCGAGTGTTAGATGGTAATCTCAGTTGACCCTCAGTAGAAATGGTTGGGGACGGGAATGACGAGTGTGTGGCCCTCACCTTCCTCCATCTCTTCTCTTCTTTGGATTCATGCCTGAATGTACTCCCAATATTATTCCAATGTAAAAAGCAAAGAAATGTACAGAGAGATTTCCCATGAAGATTTTCACAAGACTTTGATTTCAACCGTCACTCCAGCTTGGGGACGTTTCTTCTCTTTCTGTTCGGTCGATGGTCTCGTCCAGGGCTCTGGAAATCTGTCTCGAGCTGGTCTTCGCCCTGTGACCAAACCGCGTTCTCGTCAGGCGACGCCACCGCCGCGCCGCTCGTGTGTTTTGGATTTCTCCTCTATCAATCCTGAGCGATAAAACCTCAATGTTAATTGGAAACCTTGATTTGTTTTTTGCTTCTTTTATGATTTGTTCATAGAATCAACATTAACGCGACAGTAAATTAGCACACAAAAAAAAAAAACTACCAGGAGAAGAAAAAAAAAATCGGATCCAATCAAACCACAAATCGCTTAGAATGTACAAGAAAACCCAACAAGCGCTTGCTTAGAAATTAGAATTTAAAAGATCTGATTTGTGACCTCTGAGCAGGCCGGGCCCAGGGGCCGTCTCAGCTCCGCTGCATGCAGAAGCACCAGGACCACGGTCTCGACTGGATGATTGTACGGCATCATGTCTTTCCGCGGTCTGTTTGTACAGAAGCTCCTGTTCTCTTGCTGACGGTTTTCGAGTGTAATCTATTACCATGGTGTCGTGACCTTCTCGGTTAGCAGAGCGAGTTTTCTTTGTCCTCTGTGAGGAGGACGCTGGTCACTCGGCTCGCCTTCCTCCTGCTGCATGTGAAAGCGGACGGCGGTCGCTGTTCTCCGGGACTTTTCTTCTCGGGCTCGACGTCAAACGAACTCCGCTCTTACTGGTGCTCCACAGAGGCCTCCTTTTTTCTAGTGGAATAAAATGGAAGTGCTGTGTAAAGAAATAAACCAGTGTCTCTTATGTCATTTATGTCACGTGGCTCACTTAAAATCGACAGGTCTGCTCCGTCCTCAGCAGACAACCTTCGCTTCGGGAGCGCAGGAGAATTTACTGAACTCTTGTTTATAATTCGCTATCAAATGTTTCCATTTTGCACGATTTCTGACATGCGGTGAACCAGACGGAGTGTGAAATACAAAACTTGAGGTGTTTGAAAGGCTTTCCAGCAAAGTCACAGAAAAAGAGGAAAAAAAATCCTTGTTTGTTTGCAAAAATTAACATGAAATAACTTTGACAATGACCAATTGATAATTGTAAGAGATAATATAAAATATGTAAGAGATATGTAAGATATGTAAGAGATGACCCAAATAAAAAGAGGAGTCAGATACCAAACACAAAGTCAAACTCCTCTTAGCCTCCATGCTAACAATCCCTGAGAGAGAACAAACCTGTACAATCTGCTGCTGCTTCTCCATGAACAAAAAATGCAAAGAGCTGGGTTGAAGACACTGGTGACGTTTGTCAAGACGAGTGGGTTGTACTCCTCATTTAATGCACATTTCCATCAAAATAAACTTTAAAATCTCTGTAGTCCCAGGTGTGCATGCCAGGGTCGTCTTCAGTCGTCATTTTTGGGTCACCTGCTGTCAATACGCCTGTTGGCATCATTAATTATATATAGAAAATAATTAATTTATTAAAATTAAATATTGAAATAATTCGCTTAATTAGCAACATTTTGAGAACTTGATGGAAGACGGCGCATGAAACCGAAAACCACTGTGACTGAAAAGCGTTGGTTTGTTGACGCGTCGTTTCTCGAAGGATCCGAGCGCGTCACTTCCGCCTAAGCACCACAGGGGGGCGCTGTGGCCGCACAGTAAGAGTAGGTCGCTACAGCGCGTTCATAGTCAAGAAAAGGTAAGAAAAGTTTAAGTAATAGCCCAAACAGCAGCAGTAGAAATAATAATCATAAGAATAATGAAATGTTTTCCGGCAAAAGCATTGTTTGTGCCCAGAAATTCTAAGTGTTCTTCCCTCAACCTTTAAAATTCTATATAAATGTGTGTAAAAACACCTGGGATAAAACTGGAAGTGCGTCACAACCTGCAACTTCCAGCCATTGGTTTTGCTAGTTTTGTATTTTTAAAAGGTTCCGCCGTGGATCTCTATCTTATTGAGACTTCTCCTGTTTCCGTGATAATATGAATATTAATATAACTTGTGAATTTTTTTTTTTAATATGATACAAACTGCAACCGGACGCCGTTTTACTGACATTAGCATCGTTACCCGCGCCATGTTTTAGCTAGCCGTTAGCATGTTCCTGTTAGCGGTTAGCCCCGCCTTCCGCTCCACCGGACTTCCGTTCAGTTTATTTCCAAAGTTTTAAAAGGACGCCTTCCATTTAGAGTGGATGGGAAAGTCACCACGGGTTACATGTTCATTACTTTCTTTCTGTCTTGTTATTGAAATGATAAATGGACATTAATTTCAGTAAACCTTCTGCTGCCTTGTGTGTCGCTGTCAAACAGTTCTGAGTGATTACCGCCTCCTGCTGGCGGGAGGAGCTCATTTACTAGAAGGCGGAACTAGATTTCCAAGATGTGGCGAAAGTCACAGCAAATCCTCGATTTTTTGTTTTTGTTTTTGTTTTTGTTTTTATGACGAACTGCCTGGGTCTTCTGAGTGTCTCCATGTTCTCTCCGTGGCTCCCTGGATTGTCTACAGCTGCAGTGTCTGGCAAAAATGGATTTTCATTCTGACACAGGCTGATGATGCGTTTAATGTCAATACCATTTTTTGGGAAGTTTGAGTGCTAATGAATGTTCACTTAGTTGGTTTCGATGAAGCAAGTCCATTCCCTTTCCATTCTCGCCCTGAAGGCGTTTCAGTCCCTCATCTCAGAGGCTTCTCTGAGAGACGACAGATGGTTGGAGAGAGGAGTCAAAGAAGCCGTCTTTGTCAAAACAGAAAAAATATCTCTGGATAGGAGGAGGGGGTTTCTGACACAACCTTTCAGCAACATGCAACGCCGTACTGGGATCAATAGCGAGACGGACCGGGACCTTCTGCACCCTCCACACAACCAGGAAAGACCCACCGCCGGAACCAGCCCTGGTAGCTTCCACCTGAGTCTCAGTCCATGGGATCCAGCAGGTTTCACTCCTGTGTCTGGCTTTACCTTTTCACCTTCCACTCCAGGGAAATCCCCAAAAGTTGCTACTTTGTCCCCGACGGACGACATCTCAGTTAGCAGAAGCTGAGATGATGCCGCAGGGGAACCAGAGGAGACAGTATCTGCCCAAGAGTGTGTTAAAGGTACAGCGGCTGCTGCTGCTTTAAACGCCAGACACCTTGTAATGCATCGAGCTTTGCTATTTCACGCTAAGCTGGTTTTCCAGGGTTGATGATAGTCGGCTCCTTTCCGTTTAACTTTAACCCGGCCTGTAAATCTTTACAAAGGAGCAACTTTGGGGGATTTACCTGGATCAGACTGTAAAAAGGTAAAGCCAGACAAAGGAGTGGAACCTGTTGGATCCCATGAACTGAGGCTCAGGTGGAAGCTACGGCGGTGGATCTTTCCTGGTTGTCTGGAGGGTGCAGAAGGTCCTGGTCCGTGCATGCTCATCCGTCTCGCTAGGGATCCCAGTACGGCGGTAAACGTCTGTGAAAGGTCGTGTCTTGAGGGGTCAGTTTTTGTGGGCGGAGGAGGTTTCTGATGACGCTCTGAAGGGACAAAGCGGAGGCTCTTGGTCCTCTGTGTCGTCATTACTCTTTATTGTCATTACGTCAGATCATCGTCACGACAAGCAGTTAAACATACAGTGGTCTTAGATTATAATCATCATCCAGTACGAGGAGAGCAACAGTTAGTTAGTATCACAGCTAGGTTTTCATCACGGACCACCACCCCTTCTCAGGCCCTCAAAACACACCCATGTATAGACGATCCTCAGAAGTATGCCACAGGCGTCCAGCCGATAGATAGGACACAGGAACAAATAAATAAATAAATAGAAGGCGGTGTGTGGCGTATCAACACGCACACACACACACACACACACACACACACACACACACACACACACACACACACACACACACACACACACACACACGTACATGCATACACACACACAGGTAGCTCACCAGAAGACACCAGTAAGTGCATGACGGACCAGCGGGTCAGACCAGGGTCGCATTTGGACGCCGTGCAGAAGACGGTGGCGGCCGAGAAGCTCGGTGGACGTGATAGTCTGAGCTCGACCGCAAGCGGTGACGTTTACAAGAATTGGCCTGGAAATGAGCGGGAAACAACCGACTCAGGACTCGTCGTCATTTTTCCTCAATTTTCTTTAGCTCGCCACCGTGCCGCCCGTGAACGACGTCCAGATGCCGCCGCGGAAGTCAGATATCCATCTGGTTCAGGGTCGGGAACCGACGAGGGGCCGACACTCGGACGGCCGTCTGTCTTCTTGTCTTTTCAGATCCTTGAATGGACCCGACCGACCCCCGGAGCGTCTTCCAGACGTTTCGGGACACGTGACCCGGGTCTGACCTTCGCGGAGGCAAGGAGGTCAATCGAAGGTAAAACCGTACCGAAGGTCCTCACTGAGGTCAGAATACACGTCGCCGTGAGACAGGACCAATCCGAACCAAAGAAAGGACATTGAAACAAAAAGGTCCTAAAGCACTTTGTCATATGAGGAGCGGCGCTACACCGAAACAGCAAGATTTAAAAGAATATAAAAGAACGAGTAGAAAACGACAGGTACCAAGAACATCTGCAGTGCCAAAAAAAAAAACAAGCTAGCATGCTAATATATATACGTATACATATACAGATACACGTGTATCTATACGTGTCTATATTGCGGGGGCGACCGGAACGGAGCTCACACACTTTGCACCCAAAGAGTCCTGTTGGCGAGGGAGAAGTTTGTGACGGCCACCCAGCAGAAGCTAGTAAGGCAAAGAAAAGACTCCGGTCGCAGGGTGAGCTCACTTTGGCAATTAAACACCGGTGGGTAGCTTAGCACAGCTGTCTCTGAAAGCTCCTTCGTGTTACTGGCTGCGATTTATTGCCTTGATATTGGACATTTATTATTCCTACATTTGTGCGCGAGCGGTTTGTTATAGCTTATTCCAACAAGGGCAGGGATTACGCACTCGCTGTGCTTTCGCACGCGGGCGTCTGCATTCACTGGACGTGTTTGCTGAAATACGGCGTTCGCAGGAGGAGCCGTCGGAAACCTTTAAAGCTGCGTCTTTTTCAGAATCCCTCGAATCGGAACAGAGTTTTTGGCTGAAGGAAGCCAGGATGAACTCTTCTCTCGGGAGGACGCTGTCTTCTCAGTATTGCTAAGAGTAGCCGCGGCTTTACTGGCCTTGACTAGCCGCGCCGTCACTAGTGCTAACACCTGTTTTGGATTTCTCATGAGTGAGTCCAGAGAAAACGTTTGCTTGCCGGGGAGCTGAACCTCGTTCTTCTGAGGGCGGAAACTACCATTCGTGATCATAATGAAGCGACAAAGTACGGTTAGCTTGCTGGTAGGAGTTTTGTTCTACGGCACCAGAATTCATAAACCCAAGATAACACCGACATAACATAACAAACATATCCAACGCTGAAATATGTCTCTGGTAGTCCTATGAAAGGGCACCAACACTACAGACCGCTTTAAAAGAGACGTAATACTTTGATTCTTGAGATACTAAGTGTCATGAAAATACTTGACAGACTTCACTGGCACTGGAGCTGTGAAATGACACTCATGGTTTACTTCGTGCCTATAATTGTTATTAGTCAACTCCTGAATGGGAAAAAGAGAAGAAAACAGAAGTATTTTCACATGTAGTTCATGAATCTGGTTGTTATTGCAGTAAGTTCTGTTGTTGGTGAGCAATGAATGCGCATCACCGCGTCTCCAATACAGCGAGCTGGCTAACCTTTCTTGCCGAGGCCTCTGCGTTCTCGGTGAGAAACCTAGCGCTGCCAGAACAAGACCGAACATCTTTTGAGCCGAGATGCCTTTGCCAATTTGTCCTCTGCGCGCGACATTCGTCCGCTTTCCAAAAACTCCCGGCCATCTGCGCGTCTTTGGGCGCTTTACTGGACGTGTCTGCGCAACCGTATTCACCACGCGGCACGCTAGTTCTGGGACGTCGCGTGAAAAGGAAGTTCTGCCCAGGTTCTGGCGGAGGACTTAGAGTGTAGACAAGATCTACCACAGAATTCTCCATTATAATTCTTATTAGATGATTAATAAAAGTGTTTGATTCGACAATATAGTCAAGATTTGATATCAGGCTGACAGTTACGTTTCTATCTTAAGGATGCTAACACGCTAGAGCGACGCCAGCCACCCGAGTGGAGCTCTGGCACACAGAAAACCCTAAAGGTTCATGAAGACGATGCATCCATCCATCCATCCATCCATGAAGACCGACAACATCAAAAGTGCAGCGCGACGCTGAGGAATAAAGGTTGGATTATTTGAAAGTCATTTGAAAGTGAGCCCTGTTTCCAGAAGAGGAACTCAGGGAGTTCATTCGACGAAAAAGATGCTTTTTTTTTTTAAAAAAGATAATCTCGGTTACAACTGAAAAATCTGATGTAATGAATTCTGAAGAAAACAAACCTTTCAGACTGTTTTTGAGTGATGATCTCTTATGCTTAGTAAAATGGACCAGAAATATAATTACTAGTCTCAATCATGAGATAAAAACCCACTTAAATGTTGGAAGTTTCGAAGCTTGACTTGGTTTGTCACGTAAGCTTGCGTTTGAAAACAGTCCCACCTCCTAAACTGCAGCTCTCCTGCCATTATTGTCTTGTTCCTGTCTGAAATAGAGGATTCGAGCTCCTTATTTTAGCCTCAGACTGTTTGTCACCGGAAGCCTGACCTTCAGTTTCTGTCCGAACGAACCCTGACGCCTCTGTTGTCGTTGCACTCTTTCCAGGAGTCGGAGAGCACAAACACCGTGCCGGCATTTCGCCCGTTCAAAGTGCGCTGAGCCGGCGTGACGGCAGCTGGAAAGGAAACCGGAGAGGAGGACAGGGCCAAACGATCACACGGACCGGCATGCAGAAGCCACAGAGAGAAGGACCGGACGAGAAAACACTCCACGGAAACACTGACCGGGTAAAACGGACACACACGGTAAAATCCCAAGGCTTGTCGGTTCCCTCGCCTAACTTCGGGCTAGCGAGCCTGCGCCGCTGTCGTCCCGCTGCTGAAACCAACTTTTTTTTTTTTTTTAATTTCTGCTGAGTTCCCTGACCTTCAAACCTGCTAAAAAAAACAACATCCCGGGGTTGAAAAATAAAACGACTTATTGCAGATCAGTTTGGTGCAGGGCCTCGGAAAAAAAACAAACAAACTGGATTTCGGAGGTGCGCGAAACGCTCAAAGCGGTCGGACGCGGCTGTTTCATGCATCCAGCCGAGGCGGGAGACGGGTCGGCGCCATCCCCACGCAGGCAGTAAGTCTGAGAGAAGAAGAGGAGGGCGTCACGGTCCAGGTAACCAGCATTCATCGAGAGCTAATTCAACCCCAATAAGGCCTTGCTAATGCTTATTCACATTGGTGTGTCATGGATTAGCTCGTGTGGTTGACAAAAGAAGCTATCGAATAATCTTATCTTTGTTTTTGTAGCTCCAAAGTGCATTTTATCACAAAAACACGTGCATGCTGTTGCTTTATATCATGCAAAAACCAGCATGTCTTCACCTCATGAATGCGTAAGTAATATTTCATTCATGGCAGTTGGCGGAGGTTCATAGCTGCAGAAAAAAGCAAACATTCAACTAATAAATCCCCTGCAATAAGTTATTCCTAACTTAATAAACATAGTTTTGATGAATTACAGCTCAACGCAGTGCACAAAATAAACAACTTACAACGTCTTTCCTCCAGTAAATATGAGATGCAAATTACAATTCACAGCTCTTATGTCTCCTAATCACTTAAGGAGAAACGTTTATTCCATTTTAGCGACACGCAATGTCAATAAGCATCTTGTAAAGGCCCTATTTAGCGGTTCTTACATTTAATCTTCACGACACGGACCGCGGATGAGCCGGTGGAGAAGGAGGGGAGGAGGACGGGGATCCACGGGACAGCTGGCAGGCAGCTTCGGCCGACTGCCACACATTTTGTGCCGGCCTGAAGCGATTAGAGGAAACACACACACACACACACACACACACACACACACACATGCGCGAACATCGACATGGTGCCTCCATGTAATCGCTACCTCCAGCATCCCCCCCTCCCACACACACACACACACACTGACCCCTCACACACATGCACGGCCCTCTTTCTTCTTCCCCTGGAGTCCCGCCTCCTCGCTGCCGGCGCCCGAGTCCTTGTTAGTCTTTTTTTTTTTTGTGAAAGCAGAATCGCACAGAAGCACAGAAGAAGAAGGAGAAGAAGGAGGAGGAGGGTGTGATTTTTGTGGGTGCAGATGCAGGACTGTTTTTTTTCGCGGGGGCCTAGTGAGGCAGCGGCACCAGGATATCCACGTAGTTGATGGGGAAGAAGCCGGACTGGCCGTGGATCATGCCCTCGTACCAGTTGTCGTCGATCTGGTTGGTGAGGGTGATGACGTCGCCCTCCTTGAAGCCCAGCTCGCCCTCGTTCTCCGGCTCGAAGTCGTAGAGCGCCCGGCAGCACGGCTGGTCCAGCGGGGCTGCGGGGAGGACCGGATTGGAGGTTAGGGGGGAACCCGCAGCGGAACCGCAGACCGGCGGCGGCGGCCCCGACCTGGTGACCTCCCGGGGGACTTGGCCGAGTGGATCCCCCCGTTGTGGCTCTCGCTGGGGGGCAGCAGCTCCAGGGTCATGCGGGGTTTGGGGGTGAACTCCTTCCGGGGTCTACTGGACACCTCCTTTATCCTGGAAAGGCCGACAGCAGAAGACACATTCCGAGTCTCCCCTACTGTAGCCATGGCGACGACAGCTACCATAGTTTACATTTATCGTGGCAGGCCAAACAGCACATTCGATCTTTTGGGGGAAATAGTGGGAAGGACGAGGGTCTGAGAAACTTTTTCAAAATAATGGTGTAACTCCACAGGAAATCAGGAAATCTGAACAAAAATGGAGAAGAATCCTTTTCCCCGTCACACAAATAACCAGGGAATCATCGAAGAACCGCACTGACAGAGAAGGAGCAGTCACCCCGAATGGACCAAAAGGTTTGGCCCAGACATCCTGCCTGGAGGGATGAATGACCTACCTGGAATTTGAATTCAAAGAAACCAAACAGAAACCGCAGAATCCTCAGACTGACGTCCCGATGAGCAACGCTAAAAACACGGAGGCTGCTGAGTCAGTGCGCTAACCTCTCCTCCATCTTGCTGGAGAGCTGCTGAAGGATTTCCGCCGTACGGCTGTGGTACTCCAGCTGGGCCTGGACCAGCGCCGCCAGCTGGCTCACCTGCTCGATCTGCAACACACACACACACACACACACAAACACACACGCGTCATGCTGGGTGGAGGTCTGCTCAGGTGTTGGTAGCGACAGCAGAGTGGCGATGCTAACACACTAACGCCGGCCTTTTCTCAGATCTGCCAGCGTGTGGCAGGATCTTCTCGGATAGAGCTCCGGGTCCACTGAGGAGCACCAAGCAGTCAAAAACTAGGCCACACACACACACACACACACACACACACATCTAACTGATCCAGGACGAATGACATCATCATCCCCCCCCGGGCGTGTTCTCACGTCGCTCTCCAGCAGGTTGAACATGCTCTGCTCTGCGATCTCCTTGCTCTCGTCGAACTTCTCCAGCGCCTGCTTGATCTCCTCGTCCTGGACCTTCCCCTGGCGCTTCTTCTTGTAGTCGAAGTCCAGGCGCCGGCCCTCCATCTTCTTCAGGTGGTGCTGCAGAGATGGTCAACCGTTCCGGAGGATTTTTCTTCCCGCTACTTTTGCCGTCCATCGCTTTTGGAGAAATATTCCGGGCGTGTTTGGCTCACCTGTATCTCCTTCAGGTCCTTGTCGTGGAGGTTCTGCAGCGGGTCGATGAAGTTCTGTTTGACCTCCATGTCCAGGGCGTCCTTGACCTCGCCGAGCTCCTTCATGGCCTCGCCGGCGTCGATCAGCACCAGTCCTGACGGGGTAAGTGACGTTCACCCCACCGGAAGCGACAGAGATGTAAATTCATTGACAGCTTAACTTAATAGAAGCCAAACACCAGCAGAGCGCGGAGGAGATCACGCTCCACCGCCAGCAGACAGGACTTAGAAGAACCCCACCGAGGCATCAGGAGG
This sequence comes from Fistularia tabacaria, assembly GCA_901007705.1. Taxonomy (NCBI): domain Eukaryota; kingdom Metazoa; phylum Chordata; class Actinopteri; order Syngnathiformes; family Fistulariidae; genus Fistularia; species Fistularia tabacaria. Next base: position 22,868 of record CAAKHD010013637.1, on the reverse strand, counting down.
CCACGTCGAAGAGAAGGACAGCCGATGGTATGAAGCCTGAAGGTGGGAAACCGCCCACGCCTCGTCTTCTGACTCCGTCGCTGTCCAGCCAGTTCTCAACGTGGCCTCCCAGAGCGGTTGTCTTACCGAAGCAGGACTCCTCTCCCAGCTCCCGGCCAAACTTCAGCATGGCGTCCCCCAGGACCGACTCGGCCTGCGGGTATCCGGGGCCCTTCTCCTGCCCGCGGATCTTTGACATGGTGTTGATCATGCTCAGCTTGGCTCTGGACGCTGCAGGTAGAGGTGGCGTTAGCGGCAGCGGGTGTGATCGTACCTGTGAGACGCTGCCTCCGGGGTCGGTCTAATACCTGGATTGGGCTGCAGGTACTCCGTGGTTTTGGTCATGATGTCCAGCACGGCTCTGCTGGTGACGTCGACCTTCTGCAGAGGAAGTGGTGTCAGACCGGGGAGAAGGCAGGAAGAGTCTTTTCTTACAAGTTAAATGGCGTGATTGTCCGGGCGCACCAGGAACAAACGCTTCCTGGCCGCTCCTGATCGGACAAACAGATCCCGTCGACAACCACGCTTCTACTCCAGAGGAGACCATCGTCCAGGTCCTTCACCTCTGCTCGCCGTTCTGATGTCGTCACCCATTCATATTTACCTTTTCCATTTCTTTGAAGTCATCGTCCAGCTTGGTTCCTTCGGCCCCTCCGACCTTCTCGCTGACTTTCTGTGGCGGGAAACCCGAAGGAGAGACAAAGACACAGAAGACCAAAGGAGAGATTGAGACTCGGACAGTTGAAGGGAGCTTGGGTTTGAGGAGCTGAAGATCATTTGAACCTGGGACTCCCCAGAATGTGAGCTCCCCCCGAGGCCGTGACATTTACAGCCTTCGAAGGGCGTCAGCGGGGGCTCCTCAGATGAGCAGAACGTATCACACAGTTTAATGTCTGCCGACCGAGACTTTTCCAGACACAGCAAACAAAGCAAGGCCTCTCGAACTCCAAAGTCTGAGGTCTGGAAGGTCCTTCAGATGTTGTTTTTCAGGTAGCAGGTGGGAGCGAAGCCACGCAAGAAGGTAGGTAACTATCTGAAGAACTCACGATAACAAGCCGCAACCAATCACCTGCCTCCGTCTAACCCTCTCCTCTGCGTCTTCTCTCACACCTTCTGACGTCTCGGCCTCCTTCCCTGGTGTTCCTGCCTGACCGCTCCAACCTCAGACACAACAGTCAAGTCTCTGGTTCTGCCAAGAAGATGCTGGTAAATTAATGTTTAATTTCTTATTAGATATGATATAAATATTATGACTCATTTTACAAATGAGTTGAGTTGTCCTTTCCTTCCGTTCGCACAAGCTCATGGAAAATCTGGGTCTGCAGACACTCTGTTCTGTGCAAATGTTTTGATCTTCACACTCTGAATGCAGCCATGCAGTGCAACACACACACACACACACACACACACACACACACACACACACACACACACACACACACACACACACACACGAACTCACACACAAAAGCG
>CAAKHD010013637.1:6000-20982 GCA_901007705.1 Fistularia tabacaria | reverse complement strand
GCCTCTTCATGTCTCCATATTTCCAGCTATGTGAGCGGGAAGCGTGTCCAGGCTCGCTCACACACACACACACACACACACACACACACACACACACACACACACACACACACACACACACACACACACAGGGATCAGCTCCACCCGTCGCAGTGAGACGTGACTGATGTGATCGCTGATGGGGTGTGAAAGTTATTTGTGTGTGAGGTTTATATTGTCTGAGCCTCTCAGTGACTTGACCAGTAAAATAGTCAGTGTACAACGTGGTAGTCTGTTCTATGTAATTGAGGGACGTCTCTCCCCAGCTGGCGCAGGGAGTGGGAGTGGGAGTGGGAGTGGGAATGGACGGCGGGCCTGCAGCCCTGTGCCGGCTCCCAGGGCTCGGACGAGCCAGTCTGGCCATCGAAGGGTTACAAAGCCAAGCGCGGCAGACGGAAGTATTCCGAAGCTGCATGTTTGCAGTAGAAAAGGAAACATCGCAACGGAGACGGATGATGAGGACGGTGCAGTTGCCATGGCGACAGAGAGCCCTGTCTAAGGCTCACTGAGGCCGTCTCTTTCTTAGAATTTCTGCAGAATTAGATGAATAGAGATGAATCAATAAGAATAACGGCCTTTATTTCGGGGTGTCCTCCACGTTGCTTCGCTCAGGCCAGACCTTGTGGCTCGTGGCTCGATGCTTCCATCCTCAGAGAAATTCACCAGAGACCAGCTCTGGTGAGTGGCCGCCCGACCATCAAGACACACTCACAGGTCCGCTTTTTAAGTTGCAGTGTCAAAGGTGAGGGCCAGTGAGAACAGATTCCTCTCCTGAATGCTCCACTGACTCCCTCAGACCCTGATCTGACGTCTCCTGTGTTTTGGAACTGCACTTTCATCTTGTGTTTCAGCCAAACTTTCCAGTTGGTCGTCCCCGGTCTCCTGTTTGATGGCTCTTCTTTGTACTCTCGTGTGCTTCCTGCTTCCTGCGCCTCCGACCTGCTTTCGAGCGAAGTAGACTTCTTAGATGCCGCAGGTGGACCTGTAGATTTGACTGTTTGCTGAATGAATCAGACTGTCAAGCTCAAAAAGGCACAGACGTGCCGGGCTTTGATTCTAATGCCTCGCGGCCATGCTGGCGCGTGGAGAGAAACTTTGTTTTCGAGTCCCAACGCACGAAATGACTCATTTGACTCCTGGTTGGATCTGTTTGGCTCCGGAAACATTTTGAAAGTCGATGAGAAACTAGAGATCAACGTATTTAACCCGTGCTCAGGCGGCCCGGGGGCCGAACTGGAACTCTGAAGATCAACAAGAAGGTACAGAAGTTTTGAGGATGTCGATGTTGAGATGGTGTGATTTTTAGGTCAGAAGAGAATGAATTCACATGGACAGAAAGAGCGATTCGCCAGCTTCGATCTACTTGTAGCAAAAGAGATGCAGGTGAAGTTTATGAGAAAGCCCTTCCAGCCGGGCAATTGATACTAGAGGAAGAGGAGAAGATCTGAAGTAGGGAAGACTCAAAACCCGAGGATGGAGAGAGGACTCTCCGTCAACGGCTCCATGTGTGGAATAGCGAAGGTGCTCTGCATCCGAGACCTCGGAGGAGCCGCTGGGCCCGGCCAGCTGCAATGCAGCAGCTCCGCAACGTAAACACTCATGTTTTATTTAAAGGGACCACTAAAATCATGGTGAATATTCCAAAGAGACACTTTTAATATTACAATATTACCTCTGAGCCGCAATATTCTCCCTGATGGAACAGCTGAACCCGTGTTTTTACTCGTTTTTTTTGGACATATTTCGCGAAACATGTGAATTTTCTGTTCCGTATATCTAAATTGACTTAGCAAATGTGTTGATCAACCTCATCTGAGTTTGACAAGTGAAATATTGTATAAAAACCCTCCAGACCACCTGTGAGATACCTCATTCGACACTTTCTCTTCATTATCTAGGGCGGAAAAAGGATACTCCCACTTGTATGAGTAAGTCTCAGCGTCAGATGTCGGGTTCATTGGACGCCCATCTCCAAAATTAATTCTTGGAGAATATGGGAAATTATTCATGAGATTTTGAGGACAAAACTAAACTTAGTTTTAGTTTAATATTCAATTGCTGTGTTCTGCTGTGTTCTTTTCATCAATAACACTAATCTAATTTTTTTTACTGCTGCACTGCAGGTCTTGGAAAAATGCAATTTCAATCTGAATGTGTGACAATAAAGTAAACTTTTTATATATATTGACATTACAATGGGAAGTTTAGCTATAACTGACTTTAGAGTCAGTGCAATATCACTTAAGAAGAAGTATTTCTATTGAAAATGTCATTTCTATTCTATTCGTTTCAGATTTCATCCATCACAGATTGCTGCTTCTGCATTTCCGGTTAGCTTTAATTCTGAAATCTACTGTTTCACTTCCGGTGAGATGATGGTGCATTGAAGACGGCTTGACAAAAATTGAAAAATTGACCAAAAAAATCGGGAAAAGGACGTTTTGTTACAGCAGTAAACAGCTTTTTGTTGTATCAGCATCCACCGGAGGAGCAGAAGGACAGTATTGTCATCATATTGTAATCATGAGCTGTTATTTGTCTTTAGATTTTCCTCTGGCGTTCATGCTAATGTTAGCTAAATTAGCTACAATTCACTGGGAACCATTTGTGTTTTGTGCTCAGTTTCTTTCACGGTTGTGTAGAAACGTATTCAATCCAAATTAGGGACTTTTAGTATCCGGGCGTCTTTCTGCAACATTTTACGTATTTTTCAAGAGCATTTGAAGAAAGTATCCCGCGGCTCACACTGTAATTAGCCCCAGTCACAGCGCCACCTGCTGGACAGGGCGCGCACCGCACCCGCAGCTCTCCCAATCGATACTCAATGTCTGATCAATTTCAATATTTGTACACAAAAGCTGTGTCGCTTTACCACTGGAATCAAAGGATGAGCAAATGTTAGATGTTTCTGAGCGTTATTAAACAGTGGTTTCATAACTCAAAACATATTTACCCCTTTTCAGTTCTTTGAGGCTCCTGTGGGAGCCGCGATTATTAACAATCAATACCTGATTGATAGCTGGTCTATGAGCAATGAGCCATGCGCCCGAGATCAATAGTCAAGGGTGTGTGTCTCTGGTGAGGACAAAGCCTCAGGATCGATGCGCAGTGCACTCCCGAGCAGAGGGAGGTTTAATTTGATAAGGTCCTTTTCCCTTCAGTGCACGACTCCGTGTCGTGACAGTAAACCACACTGCTACATCTCAGTGCGCCGTGTACTTTTACCTGGGAAATTAGCTTCAAAAAAGCACCAGATACATTTACAAGAAACAACCTTGAACTAAAACCTCTCACGGAAACCACCGACACATCTCCCGACAGCAAGAATTCCTCAGGAAAAAAAGCACAAATGTTATTGAAAGGGCACAAGATTTTGCGAGGGAATTAGACAGCAACATCTCCGGAGGTTTGTTCATCCATCCATCCATCCATTCACTCATTTTCTATCCTGCTTCTCCTGACAGGGCCTCGATCACGGGTGACAACGGGGCTCTGAGAGAATACCTGACTGAGCCTTTGAGATCCTGGCGCTCTCAGTGTCCTTCCTACAGGAGGGTAACCTGATCTGGACGGGTGTCAGTGGAGTGAAAACACCTTTGGATGAAGGCTTTCTCTCTTGTGAACAAAGAGAAGGTGAAGGTGGGGCTTTCCTGGCCAGGAGGCGCCTCCTGTCCTCACCTCCCAGGTAGACGAGTACCTGCCACGTTTGGCCGAGATGATTGTATTTCATTTTCCTTTCAATCTCCAAGTCATTTTGGACTCGTTCGAAGGTGATTTGAGGGTAAAAATATGTCAAATATTTACACATTTTTCTGTCTCTTGAAAAATAATGTTGTGTACGTTTCGCAAACGTTACAGCTTTTTTTTACCTGCCAACATTTAATCCATTTAACAAACATCTAAGATTGTAGAAAAAGCTGGGGATGAATTTGAACTGTCAGAAAGTACACGGAGATGTCTTTAAATCAGCTTCGAATGAGTTGAAACCCACCTGTCACACTCCATACTTCCCTGACTGCACCATATAGATCGATATGTTTTTATGTTTCTATCATATTTTGGGATCACAATTAAAAATATAATTTATTCCACTTTTTTCAACCTCCCGACTGAAGTTTTTATCTATTTCTATTTGAAGTCCCATCATCTGATGTCACAGAAATATCAATATCTTCTGATTTCATTGTATCTGAGGTCAGAGGTCAAAGGTCAGAGGACAAGGGCAGCCGGCAGGTAAAATTGAAACATCTGAAACCACAGACGTTCCTCGATACGAGCGAGGACCCTCGTCACGATGAAGTTTGACCTCGCACACACACACACACACACACACACACACACACACACACACATGGTTCTCCCGCTCTCTGCCATCACGTGTCCGCCTCTCAAGGGCGATCAATTATTGAGTGAGTCAGGCTGTGTGTGTGTGTGTGTGTCGGCGTGCGCACGTGCGTGCATATTCATGCATGCGTTTGTGTGTGTGAGTGTGTGTGTCCATGTATGTCAGCTTCCGTTATCCGCACACGTGTGTGTGGTTGCCGTGACAACATCATCCTCCCGTCAGTTCGAGGCCCGTCTGATGCCTGCGCGTAGCAAACCCTGAGCTTTTCCAACCAGCCGCATCCTTTCAAAATAAAAGCACAGGCGACAACCTGGCCGGTCAGGGATCGCTATTATTTATCCACACGCTTATTTCCCTTTCATCTCTCCCTCCTTCCTGCTCTCCATCAGCCTCGTGTGTGTGTGTGTGTGTGTGTGTGTGTGTGTGTTTTTTCTTCCCAGCAGCTCATGTTTTATTCACCTGCCGAAGCGAGGTGTTCTGTTTCCTGGCACCGGCGGCCATGTTGGTTGGGGGCACTGCAACTTGGCAGTGCAGCTTCAGCCTCCACAGTAGTTTGTTTTATTGTCCATCTGTTGAGACGTGGGTGAGTGTGTGAACACACACACACACACACACAAACATGCTGAGATGTGTCCTAGATTCTCATCCAGTGGGCAGGAAGTTAAAGTTTTAATGTTCTGTAAACAAAATGCCGCTTCCCCTTTTTTGCTCTCCGATTGGCAGAAACATCCCGGAGCTGAGGGCGATTAAAACCGAATTCAAAATAAAATAAAAAGTTAACAAATGTTTGAAAAAGGTGAAAAGACTTTTTAGAAAATCAGTTGAAGAATGAGAATTGAAGATTTGATTTGAAAGTCTGCGTGAGAATCCAAACATTATCGAGAATGAGACAGAAAACTGATACTGAATTTGAAAGAAAATCACTGCAGCTCTGTGGAATCTAAAGAAAGTCAAAGGATGTGTCGGGGGGTCACCACCTCCAGAGCTGGACCAGCGTCTCTCTGTGGAACTGGCTGTGACATTCAGTTTCATCCCGTTTCCAGCACACACACACACACACACACACACACACACACACACACACACACACGCCATTCCCTGTTGATTTGTAATCTATTTCAGACACGTCTGACTTTATGACTTTATGACCCGCTTTGCTTCGTTTCACTGAGTTTGTGTGAAGTGGATGAACGATAAAGTCTTTCCAAACCAAAGGCTCGGGTCAGAAAAGCCGGCCTGGTCCAGGTTTTCAAGTCCGGCCCCCCAAAGATCTCCCAGATTTTAAACACAAGACATTTTTGAACATTTTCTTTGATTCTTGCGTTTAAAATGAGTCTTTTTCTAATTTTGAAGCTCCCGTCTTCTTTTCCTTGGAGCTGCTCCCTTCAGGAGCCAATCACCTGCCTCCATCTCACCCACCCTGTAGCTCCAACCTTCCACCCAGATCTTCACCATCCCTCCCGATCATCTCAGTCCGACGTTATCTGCAGAACATCTAACCAGACACCACGGCTGGGCTCACCACCATCTTCTCCGCCTTTCTTTTCATACTCTTTCTCTCCAGCCGTTCCAGCCTACCAGCAAACGTTTCACCACTGCTTCTCCACCCTCTCCATTGCTCTGGACCCTTCACCCTCAGTACTTCACCTCCTCCACCTTCTCCATCTCCACTCCCTGGAGCCTCTCTTGGGTTCCTCTCATTCACACACATCTATTGTGTCTCGCTGCGGCCGACCTTCACGCCTCCACCTCTGGATGTTCCTCCTCCCGCTCCCTGCTCTCGCCACAGATCACAGTGTCGTCTGCGAACAGCGTGATCCACGGAGGTTCCTGTCTCACCTCCTCGGTGGGCCTGTCTGTCACCATGGCGACCGAGCTGTTCCCAAACGTAGTCTTGTGCTAATTCCGAAGCCGTTTCCCGAATATTGACGGGGTGATTCTGCTGAAGGGGGTTGTCATGGTCGTCTTCTCCTGCGTTGAAGCAGGTCTACAGGAACTTCTTGACATCCTTTGGGATGATCTGTTTGCGTGTCTGACGCAGCTTTGACCCACTTCCCCCAGGGGACCAATAAGCAGCGCGGCGTCTCGATCGCTCCACGGGCGGATTTCTATCTTGCCGTCGACGTCGGCTGCTCCATTGATGAACGGCGACGCGTTCGGGGACTCGTTTGTGACAGAAACAGCTCGGTCTGCTCGTTGAATCGACGGAAAACTCATCATTACAAACAAACTGTCCGCTGCGGAAAAACACTAAAGTCCTGCCGCTCCACGATTTCGGCTCGAACATTTCATCGCTTTTAATTCGCACTAAATCAAAACAAGGCTGTTTTCCAACGGAGGGTGTTTATTGCCATTCTTCTAATGACGTCCAAGCCTGAATCCTTTGGGAAAACCATTGAGATGTTGTGAAATAAATGTGTGTTCTCCGTCTATCCAACCCTTCAAAACTACAACATGATAACAACTGTTATTGTCCAAATCTTCTTGTCGCGGCAACTGGACTTGAATTTCCTCACGTTCCGGCCTTCAGCCCAGAGGCTCCTTCAGTTCTTCAGCCTCTGGAATGAGGAGTCCAGTTGCCACGACAGGAAGATTTCAGCGAGACTTCACCACGACCTGGACGACTGAGAACCTCCACGGACAACCACGATTGATCTGCATGTTCATGGTTGTTGTCGTCTATCAGTGACTGGATGGAGAGAAGAGTGAGATGGAGATGACTGGCAGCGAGGAGGAGGAAGGAAGGAAGGCTGGTGGTGGAGATGGAGATGCTGGGCGAGAAGATGTGGAGGCCGATGGGGGGAATTCCCTCTTGCGCGTCGCGGCAGCCAATCAGGTGCGCGGAAACACGCCGTCCCCGCCACCCTCCCATCCACCCCCACCACCCCCTTACGTAATATTCCATCCTTCTGCGCGAACGTGTTTTGACGTGAAAACAACAAATGCGTCGACTGCTCGTTCACGCGTGTCTCACCTGCGTGGCTTTGTGGAACTGCTTCTTCAACCCCGCGACAGACATCGCTTCGGCTCGGACGAACCCGTGGCGGGTGTTGACGGCTCTGCCCTGGACTCTGTGCCGGTTCCGGTGCGGAGGGACCGCGGATCCTCCGGGGCCGGGGGGGAGGGGAGGAAGGGGGAGGGACGCGGGACGTGGGTTGTTATCCGTGCGGAGCGGCGGGACGTGAAGAGACCAAACCCTGCCGGACCGAGCCGTCTGACACGGAGAGGAGCCAAAGATCCTCTCTGCGTGAGAGGCTCCGCTCAGACCGAGAAAACAAGTGACCGTTTTCTCCACTTTCGACGCGCAAAGTCCCGTCTTTTAAAATCGTGTTTCGTTGACGAGGATCTTCTCGGTTTCATCCCAACTTTGGTCAAAGAATAAAATCGTCTAGTTTTTTCTATTTGTTCCTTTATTTTGGTGTTATCAGGAGTATCTGGAGAAACAAAATCACGTCATGCGAAGCAGCACTGAAGCCAAGCTTAAAATAAAATAGGAATTGAAAAATTTCGTCTGAATATCACATTTGTACTTTAAAAATCGCCTCGATTGTTGCCAACGTATGCACTCGTGCCCCCCCCCTTGTATTTCCGTTACGTTGCTATAGCAACAACGCGTCTCCGAACCGGTTTCCGGCACAAGCCCGCCATCTTTTCGGGCACAAACGATCTTCGGCGGCCCCCGACGGTTTTTCCTATCTGTGACGTCACCGCGTCGCGTCGCCCCGACGATAACGATCGATGACGTCGATAAGTCACGTGACCGAGGGGAAGCCCGGCTTTGGCGTTGATCTTTAGCATTGCTCATTTGAATATCTATCCAATTTCTTTACAAAAAAACGGAAACATATCTTGTTTAAATATTTACATGTTTACACCGGTGGGGACAAAAGTAAAAAAAAAAAAAAAAAGTCACGTGATTCACGAAAGCGAACAACAGAGTTTCAGGACCTCGAACAGCTCCGGTGCGTTGCGTTCAGGTATAGCTCGGAAATCAGAGAGGCAGAAATCACCACGGAATCCCCAACCCAGAAATAATAGCTCGAAATGCCCTGAAAATTGTGAAAAGGGAATTTCACGAGATCAACCTCGACAAAACTGTGCAATCAAATTAGCAAGAAATACACTTGAATAAACTAATAAAGGTTTATTTTTAAATCTGTCTGCAAATGATGGGGTCGTTTGAAGATGTAGATATGCAGGGAAGGGTTTGGAAGTGTTCCCAACCACAATTCTAATAAAAAAGCCTTTTAAAATCCAAATAAAAATTTGTTAAACAGCTCAGCCTTTACTATAATGTGGTGTTTTTCCAAGTCATATAGATGGACGGATGAGATAGATCGATAGAAAGGCTTCATTCTTTGTTGCAAATTCAACGAAATAAAGGTACATCTGCAATCCTCGCCCGTTGCAGATGCATGCCCGTGCCTCAGGTAAATAAACATAGTTAACATTACATACACAGTGAGGCAGCGGGCGTGGAAAAAAGACAGTTTTCCAGATTGCACTCCATCACTGTTGGATAATTCAGACTTTCCTCGGCCGTCTACAGGGTTTTCCTCCTCCAATTCACAAAACGAGCCCCCAAAAAGTGACTTCTTCATCAGTTTTATTCATGAAATCACATTTTACCCACAGAACCGGGGTGGTTGGCAGCCTACGGCCGGGGAGGCCACGAGTCTGGATTCCACACGCGTCTCAACCATCTCAGCAGGAGAGGTCAGGCCTGAGGCCCAACAAGTTGATGCCCTCCCTCAGGTTTGCTATTTGGAAAATGTCGGCTATAAATCGTGTGATGTCGTATAAATGTGTCTCGACTTTTCCTTCTTTTTTTTCCACGACATGGAGACAGGATCGTCTGTCGGGCGTCTTGTCTTTTTTGATGCGGGTCAGGTGCTTGATTTCAGATGTTGTCGGTCACTTTCTGAGAACGGGCAGAAGTTGAACAGGGGTAACAACCAGAAAGTACCATCGATGTGGAAAAAGAAAGGAAGAGTGGGATTAAAGGGCTCATCCTGATCTTATTTCCTGCATCACATCCTCTTTGACTGCATTATTAGACGGGATTCATTTCCCGCTGGTTTTCCTGAGTGAGATGGTCTGACAAAACGAGTAAAACTGGTGATTTTCAGAGGAAGGTGTTGGAGAGTCTTCATTGTATGTCAGTGGTTGTTCTCAGCTTCTGTTAATATTCTAATAATACACAACATATTGACCAACTTTCAATAATCTTATATTTTACTCTTGAACTTTAAAGATTTCATTCTTAAATAATCCTAAATCTGTTCATCCAAATATGAAATATACAACTATGAGCTCGACCAACCAGTCAGACTGTTCTTTGTGTTTCTTTGCTCTCTTCACTACTGTATTTATGATAAAGAACTGATTGATTGATTGATTGATTGATTGATTGATTGATTGATTGATTGATTGATTGATTGATTGATAGTTGCTGTGACTCTTGCAGCTCGGGACGATCCGGACCAGCCCGTGTTCCTGCTTCTAGCTTTTGTCCTTGTCGGTGGACATCCTGCCGTCGTGCCAGGCCTCCCGGGTGTTCCTCAGGGCCCTGGTCCTCTTGGGGTCCACCACCACGTAGTCCACGCGTGAGCGCTCCCCCCGTGCACGCTCCTCGCCCGCGCCCGCCTGCTTGTTGTCGTCCCCGGGGCCGCCGTCCGCCGTGCAGCGTTTCTGCGCAGAGCAAGTTTTCCGGCTTCACCCAAAACACTGAAGGTTTGAATTTTAGCGCCCCATTTGGCAAAAAGTGGAATTACACCTGTCCAGTTCAACTAAATATCGCCACAGTGATGCGAACCTGTCCTGTTGGCGTGGCTCGCCCTGTGTGGAGGTCCAGGTCCAAATATTCCACCTGTTTGTCACCCCTGGGTCGCAGTAGTCGCGGGCTGCTGACGCCGCCCTCCGACGCTCGATGCAGCTTGAGCCTCAGAGACTACACACACACACACACACACACACACATAGACATGCACGGTGAGGTGAGGTAAGACGTGGACGATGAAGAAGAAGGAGAACGAGGAGAAGCGAGGCGGAGCGTCCCACCGGCTCTCCGGTGCTGAAGCTGAGGCTGGAGGTTGTCATGGCGACATAACTGTCGTCGGGGTCGTCGGAGTCGGAGGACGGGGATGAGCTGTGAGACGAGCTGGGCCGCACCGAGCGACGGCTGGAAGGACTGAGGCCGGTGAGCACACACAGAAAATACACTACTCAAAATCATTTATGAAAATAGATGTTACTTCAAATCTAAAGACAGCAATTTTTAGTTTTTAAGTTGGTACATCATTTCAAAAGCCACCGGAAAAAGCAATTTGTTCTGATTTTGGTTCCATGCATTTGTGTAAAAACTCAGTTCTGTCAAATGAATCATTCTTTTTATGTGCTAAATGGAAAACATTGAATAATGTCCAACTTCTTCTTCTTCTCCTTTTGGGTTTTTCCCTTCAGGGTCTCCACAGCCAATCCACCTTCTCCATCTCACCCTGTTCTCTGGATCCTCCTCTCTTCATCTCCTCTCTCACGACCTCCATACATCTTCTCTCTGGTCTTCATCTAGACCTCCAATTCCAATATCTTCACTCTCCCTCCTCTGTCCATGACCCAACCATCTCTGAGCTTCTCTCCAAAACATCTAGCATGTCATTCCTGATCCTCTCCATCCTGGTCACTCCCAAAGAGAACCTCCACATCTTCATGTCTGCCACCTCCAGCTCTGCCTCCTGTCTTTTCTCCAAACCATCCATCATCTCTGCTCTCACCACTGTCTCCTCCACCTTTCCTTTTCCTTCTGGCTGATGTTCTTCTATCTCATAGAACCCCTGACACTTTTCTCCACCCATTCCAACCTGCTTGAACCCATTTCTTCACCTCTTCTCCAGCCTCTCCACTGCTCTGGACTGTTGACCTTCAGTACCTGAACTCGTCCACCTTCTTGATCTTCACTCCCTGTAGCCTCAGCGTTCCAGCTGGGTTCCTCTCATTCCCACACATCTATTCTGTCTTCATTCCTCTCCTCTCCAGAGCAAACCTCCACCTCTCTAGATGTTCCTCCACCTGTTCCCTGCTCTCACTACACATCACAATGTCACTCTCGAGCATGAATCATGTCCAACGACAATATCAAAACTTATTAACAACATTTAGAGCTGCAATTCTCAAATCAGGTCAGGGACAAGGTGGAATACCACTGGTGACCACAAGTGGGCGACACACCCCAACAATGAGTGAGGCGGGCAGAAGTTTGTGGTGTAAATGTGAAATATGGACGTGAACACACACACGGTGGCAAACAGTCGCACTCACTCTCTTGTGAAGGTTCTGGTGACGGGTGATCGGACCGGAGGCGGGACTTCCTGCCAGTCCTGCTGAGCTCTGATGTCAAGAGGGCTCGGTTTCACTGGGAGACAAAGAGGAAGAGGAAGACCACAAGTTAAACATCAGTGAGACTTACATCAACAATACTGTCCATCCAGAAAACGCATGTGTGTCAAGAGTGTGTTCACTCATCCAGGTAAATCATTCAAGCCTAAACCAGGCCGAAGGAGAAGAGAAGAGAAATAACCGATGTAGAAAACTACAGGGAACATTTCCGCAGAGACGATGCAATACTTCAGAATAGTTTTCTTTGGATGGGAGGCGTGCGGATGACAGTCTGTCCCTGTGATAAGAACAAATTCAGTTTTTAAACATCATGTTATTTCACACAATAACTCATTGTAATCAGTTACTGTGAGAAAAAAATCCACTTGCCGCTTTGCTCATTATTTATTCCTTCATTTTTCGAAATAAATTTTTCCCCCCCAGATTTATACTTAATACCGTTACACTTCGGAGTTGACGTTATTGTACTTGATTTATATATTTGCATTTATCTTGTCACTGTCTTGTCCTCGCATGTCTTGCTGCTGCTGCGAAACAATTTCCCAACCATGGGATCATTAAATCCATCTCATCTCATCTGACTGTGCATTTGCATGTATTTGTCGCAGGGGCCGCTGAGAGAAAAGAGGAGGACAGATGAACCGGACGACTCGTGTGGATATCCGACGTCCGTCCTACACGCTGCTGATGATCCGTGAGCTTCCTGACAGGAATTATAACTATGAACAATATCAGGAGTGAATTTTGACCCTGGGATGACAGTGTGTGCGTTGCACCTCTGGTCTTGTGTGTGTGTTCTCCGGCATGCTGGCTTTCGTTCCCCTCAGCAGGCGGCGACACACACAAACCTGCAGCGAGGCGCGAGAAATATGGCCGTTAAAGCCACCTTCAGATGGTATGTGGACGGGGCGATGGCGCCGTGAACCTCCTCACCTCGCCTCTGTGGCTTCAGGTTGCGGTGGATGGGAGGGGGCGTGGCCTCCACCTCCACGCCGCCGCCAGTAGTGCTGTTCCTGCGGAGGGGCGGGGTCAGCGGGGTCAGGGGCCGGCTACGGAAGCCCATGTGGGCCGGGGGAGGCACCTGCCTCCCCAGGGACGCCGGGTCGCCGGCGCCAGAGCTGGGCAGGGACGGCTGGTTGACGGGGACAGGGGTCATGGGGACGTAGCTGATGTCCTGGCCTGAGGGGGGCGCTGGAGGAGCACTGGAGCAAAACAGGAAGATAGGAATGAACATATCCTTAATGCTCTGTCTTTGGGTGAAGATGGATCTGGAACCTGAAGAAATGTAGATCTGCCTTCACTCTTAGGTGTGGATTTGAGTTAGCATTGTGCTTGTTGAGGGTCACTGAGTTAGCATTGTAACTGTTTAGGTTCACTGTTAGCGTTGTACTTGTTTGGGGCCACTGTGTTAGCATCTTACTTGTAGAGAGTCACCGAGTTAGCATTGTGCTTGTTGTGGGTCAGTGTGTTAGCATTGTACCTGTTGAGGGTCACTCTGCTAGCATTATACTTGCTGAGGGTCACTGAGTTAGCATTGTACTTGTTAAGAGCCACTGTGTCTTATTGTACATGTCCAGGGCCACTGAGTTAGCATCATGCTTGTTAAGGGTTACTGTTAGGATTGTACTTGTTAAGGGTCACTGCGTTACCATTGTACTTGTTGAGGGTCAATGTGTTAGCATTGTACTTGTCTGAGGACATTTGGACTCGATATGGGTTTCAGGTGTGCACTTCACCGTGGCTCAATCCCCTTCAAATCAAATATTGTCACAAACAGTTTTCTGTCATGTTTGGCTCGAGGTGAACTCGATGCTAACAGGAGGTCAAAGGGCGGGTTCGGCTTGTCGGCTGCCGTCTCACCGCGCTGCGACGGGAGGCTCGGTGGTGGCGGCGCTCATGGGAACGTAGTTGTCGTCCACCTCGTCGTCCTCGGAGCAGACGCTGCCCAGAGGCACCATGCCTTTGTTGAACTGCGAGACGAGGCGGGGGTGAGAGACGCCTCTCTATTTGAATTTAACACTGAAAGTTTTCCAACTCACAAAGTAGCTGTTGAAGCTGTCACTGAACTCGAACATGCTGGCTCTGTCCGACAGAGAGCGCGGGGTGCCGGACGGCTCGCAGCCTGGAAAAACACACACTCTTCCGCGTTCAGTATGCCTCTCTGCTGCAACGTGTGTGTGTGTGTCTGCGTCAGAGTGTGTGTGTGTGTGTGTGTGTGTGTGTGTGTGTGTGTGTGCGGGTGCGGGTGTTTCCAAAGCTCAGCCGGGATTGTGAGCCTCTAATCGGCCGATGTGATGCAAACGGGCCAAAGAGCGTTTGGATGTGAGGATTTAATGAATGAATGCAGCCGCTTTTCAGCCCAAAGCCTCTTTAACACATCATGCGGGTTGATCTCAACACCACGAAGTGCTTCTATTGAAGAAAGAAGGAAGTGAAACACAACGGCGGAGCCTTGAAATACCAGAGAAATATTCAACCTGCTGTGCTTTGACAGAATATCCACTCGGTGGTTACAGCCTCAGACTCAAAACAAAACACTTTGTTGTTGTTAAATTCATATCCAAGGCTAGAAATAGAAGCAGATTATCACTGTCCTTCCTCCTTCCCCCCGTCCATTGTGCTAAGCTAGCGAGCAAGGAGGCGTGTGTTTCCGGAATGTAAGCTTGTGCAACTTTCAATGCGACCGACTCCATAGTACGCCATTCACTGTGCTAAGCTAGCCAGCTAACGCTGCACCTTTAAGAGCAGCCGAGAGACGTGTTGTGTTCCCGCTCTCTGATAAAAGGTGCTAGTTAGCTAGCAAGGAGGCGTGTGTCTCTGGTGTGTAGGAATGTGCAACTTTCAATGCGACCGACTCCATAGTACGCCATTCACTGTGCTAAGCTAGCCAGCTAACGCTGCACCTTTAAGAGCAGCCGAGAGTGGTGTTGTGTTCCTGCTCTCTGATAAAAAGTGCTGTTTTGGCGGTAAATGCGTGCGAACGGAGAGGTCACCTGGCAGAGTGCGAGGGGAGGCGTTGACGGGCCCCTCGCCGTCCTTGTCGTGGTCCCTCCGGTCGGACTCCGAGGCAGACCGGGGCAGCGTGGCCGGCGCTCTCCCCAGGGGGGGGCTGTCCGCCTGAGCGGCGGCGGCGGGGGGCTTGGGCGGGCGCGGCGGGGGGGGCGGGGGGGGGGCGGGCCGCGCGGCCTGAGGGGGCGGGTCGG
>CAAKHD010013635.1:21419-51270 GCA_901007705.1 Fistularia tabacaria | reverse complement strand
TGTATCATCATCATGCTGGTTTCTACAGTGGCTTGTGTTAGCATGTCAAAAAGTCTGCAAGACAAGATTATATAAAAAAAAAAAAAAAAAAAAATCTCAAAAGAAAGAGACATGAAATTACATTTTCCATTAAATCAAAAGTAGTTTATTTAACTTTGCCTTCTCTGTATAACTTTATTATAATAAGACACTTCTCTGCTTGAACGTTGCTCCCTTGAACTAAAAATGGCAACATCTTGTTTGTGGGAATGTAAGTCGGGGTAGACAAAACTTAGATACATACCAATATACATACATGTGCGTAGATTACGGTTGCATTAATAAAACCATAAATGCTTCAACAGTATGAACCACTCCAGGTACTGTCCTGGACCCTCCGAGGCCCCGGTGAGACGAGACACTCGGACGCCAGAGTCGGGGGTGGGGGGCATATTTAGGCTTTTATTCATTGCAAAGACCAGCAGTCGTCGGGCGCACCGGCGAAGCCTGCAGAGCCGAGATCACTCATTGAGCAGTGAGCAGCACTGATGGTGTCAGGGGGAGGGGGGTGACAGCACGTCTACAATCACGGCAGTCGTGTTTTTTTAACCATCACTCGTTCCATGGCGGGAGTGAATTTCATGAGCTGCAGCAGAGACGGCATCCATCGCCGCTTGATTGGGGGTTTGTTTCTCGCGTCTGAAAGTACTCTCTGGGATGTCGCGAGGTTGAAGCTCAGGGAAGGGGTGGGGGGGACCTGAAGGTAGCGCGAATGGCGAGTTCTTCCCACCTTGTTAGCCCGCTTTTGACTGACCTCCGTATCACAACAATTCGGTTTCTAAGATACATTCAGCTGTGTGTGAGCATGTGTGTGTTTTGGGGCGGCGTGGCCATTCTTGGAAGCGAACATTCCTGGTTTGATTCCCGCGCTCCTCCAAGCCTGTGGAACTGTTGTTGAGCAAGACACTGAACCGACTGCTACCGACTGCTCACGGTTCCTCCGTGACGGTTTAAATGCGGAGAAATCGTTTCTCGAGAACTTCCGTTGGTTTGGTGAAATGAAAGCGTACATTCCCGTGACAGTAAAGTCGAGTTAGACGGATCTTCACTACCGCTTCCGAAGAGCGTGAAGACCTCTGGACGTGCAGCTCGCCTCGCCTGAACCCGGTCTGGACTCCCACCAGTCCATCGTCCCTACTGAACGCTTAACGTTGCCGTGTGCGTCGTCGTACGTACTCGTGGTAAAACGACACAAGTGGTGTATTTCACAAATGACCTATTGTGCTGTTTTCCAGCGCAACCAAGGATTTATGGAGGCAAATGACTGCACAAGCGCCTTGCACTCACTCCACGTCACCCCTGCCCCCGAATAACCCCCGCTTGCGCTGGCGCGTTTGTATCGTTCCCGTTCCTGTCCGGTGCGCTGTCGCTCGTCTGCAACGACCTGATTTGTTTCCTCAAGACAAAACGTCTGCGTGGCCGCTGCTCTTCTTTGCAGAGAATAAAGCCTAGACACACTTGCAGGTTCTCGCGTCCGGTGTCTCCTCTCACCGATGCCTCGGTTTCAACAAACTTGGTGTCAGGAGTGGGATTCCCAGAGTGACCGGCCTGGGACAAAAAAAACGCGAACAGTGACCGTTCGTCCTGGTATCTCCTCTTCTTCCAACCTCTACCTCCAATTAAATTCAGAGACGAGAGGACTGACCGCCAACGCCCCGGATCCACCCCACCAGCGAACCCCAAGGCAGAGATTTATTTTTTTTTTTTTATTGATGCTGAGAAATCATATTCCTCTTACTAAATGCTACAACTATAAATCTAATTAATTTGACAATAGGTAAAATTCTTCTTCTTAAAATCCATTAACAAATCAGCAGTTTGTTAATAGTCATTTTTGGGTTATTTCCCGTTAAACACTCGTAAACTCCTGTCCAATAATCTGGACTTGTTTTCTTGAAAACCCTTTCAGAGTCGTTCGTATGGGAGGAGATCCATGCGTGAACCTCAGGTATTAGGGAAAAGGCAGCATGGAGGTCGGACCTCCAGAAGGACCAGTAGTGGAAATTAAGCCGGGGGACCACTGATTCGGCAACACGACGTTTGCCATTAGGGCCCGAGAGAGCGGGATTTGCTCGGGGAGGTTCACCCAGTACCAGGGGAGTACAAAAGTTAGAAGACAACATGAATGCAGTGGAGAAGGGAAACGTAACAGGCAAAGAGGGGTAGGATAGTAAGACAGGAAAATGTTTTGAGAGGTGGGAAACGGAAGCAGGATGCGTAAAAAGAAAACAACTCAGGAAGTAATTACCGTTCCCTTGGGGTAATGAAGCGACGTTGACGAAAAACAACAAACGGTCAAAACTAATTGCCCACAAGTATCTTCTCTTTGTCCACGGGAGGCCGACCTCTGAGCTCAACCACCACCTCGAGACAGCTCAGCAAGTACCTTCCAGACACAACTTCTAGTCAAAAGTTTGCCTCACACATTCGGCGAAGGAATTCAGAGCAACAATGAACAAACTCATAACACCCTTGTATTTCCAGAATGAAACCTGCTTTGACAATCACATGGAGGTGATGAACAGCACCCCGTTCCTAAGTGTAGTTATCAAACAAATGGGAGAACTTCTCCGGAGAGCACGAGAACATCCTTGTTCCTTCCATCCAGGTGGTGGAGGAGCTGCGAAAAGGGGAAATGCTACATCGGAAAAGAAAATCCTCAAAACGCTGCTCGGAAACAGGATTACCGCGGACAAAGACCCTCACTGTTGTGACGATGGGCATGAAAATGAGAATTAGAGCCAAAGTCAGCTTAAATCCATCTGAAGCTCGATTTCAGGGGTGAAACATTTCCCATCCGCCCACCGTCGTAGAAACAGGACCGCAAATCCCTGTGTTCTGGGTCAAAGCTGCCCTTGACGAACCAGCCGCACGCCCCCTGCAGGACACTCCGTCCAAGCAGCGGCAGCGGCCTTACCGAGGGATGTTTACAGCCCGTCTGGCTGACAGGGCCGGGTGGACACGCGCATGCCACTGCAAGAATGTTCCAAAGAATACCATACGCTAACGTTTCAGAAACAGCAGGATTAGCATGGTTCACTCCAGCAGGCACACGCACGCACAAGCGAGGCAGCGTCGATCGACACACCAAGCAGCGCTCGGACCACACGGCGTAAACACTCTGCACGTACACGCTCCGGCAGAACAGTCTCCATCACTGGACCAGCGCCCTAAATCACGTGACCCTTCCCGACATCCAGGCACGTTTCTTCCGAGGAACACTGTGCATACTTGCGTCGACGTTTAGGACTTTGCTCGGCTAAAATGGGACCGGGTCGTACGACTCCGATGACAACAGTACCACACCCACAGTCACGACATTCACTGCTCGAGCACCAGAAGCAGAATTCTCCATTGTCCCCAACTTGGAGAGAGAAGTCCTGGATAGAAAACGCACAGATACAGCACTTGGGACAACTCGCTGCTTTGCGCACGCTAAGGCTAGACAACAGTCGAAGACGTTCGGCCTCGTCCGAATCAATCCCGTGATGGGTTTCGGGCCCACAGGGGTTCCAGAGTACGGCGCTGCCTTGAGTGTCTGACATGGGATCAGTGCCAGAGTGATCCCACACCCGTTAAGACCAACGCAGCCCTATCTAAACAAAATGTCACTGGTGGTTTTGATTCAAGGTGTACGTAGGATCTACAGATTTCCCTCGCGGCGTCGAGAGACAAACACAAAGCATGGAACCAAATAGCGGGTGGTTTCACTCATTTCATTCCTTTATTTGGCACAATAGTTGAGACAAGCAAGAATACTGATTGGATCAACTACATTTATTATAACCAACAGGGCTTTATCAATCGTACACATGATGCTATTCAGGGCTCTGTTGAATAGCTATCAGCTACATCTCTCGCAACAAGAATGGCTGCTGATAAGCTGCTGGCCAAAGAGGGCGGCGTGTTTTCCACGCGTGGTGATTTGCAATCCTCAATACAGCTCTCCCACTAGGGCTCTGAATGGATTGACGTCTCTCGGAGAAGAATTTAGCACTGATGCTATGTTAAGACCGGAACACAGGTTATGTCTCTCCTTACTGGCATGATTGTTGCAAGTGCTGTTAGGATTGTGTGAATGCTGCATTGTCCCTTGCTTGAGAGGTTTGATTATTAGCGCTATGGATAAAATTGTCTCTCATACCATGTGCAAATACAATCTGCTCCGATGACCCCCCCCCACCCCCACCCCACCCCACCTCACGCCCCCCGATCCCGATCGATGTTTTTCTCCGACGATGACCGGGTTTGACGCGTCGGGTCTAAATAATCCTACTTACCACAAAATCAGCCATTACTTTCACCTCCTCGACCTATGATGATATGCTTCGAATCTTTGTGAACTGATGTATCCGATGAATGTCGAGGTAGTAGTGTATGTGCTGTGTGTGATCGAAGGATGATCGGGGAAGGGGCGGGGGCTTAAAAGCAAATTCATGTATCAGCACCTTGCGCTCGTTTGTCACGTGACCCCTGTCTCCCGTACCACCCTTGACCGCGTTGGCGAATTAATAACACTCGCTTTTCAGGCACACTTCAACCCTGACGCTCCCGTTCGCCGAGGCATCGCACGCGTGTAACAACTAGATCTCGGTTCTTTTTTTCTTTTTCTTTTTTTTTTTTTGCGTCTTGCACGGTGTGCCCTTCTAATAGATAACCTGTCACCCCCCCATTACAATAAAAACACTACTCTCTACACGGCAAATTATCTGCACTCTGCAGACTACACTGGTACTCTGCATGACTGCTGATCTCCTTTGCAAAGAATAAAAGCCTAAAAAAAAAAAAAAATAATAATAATAAAAAAAAAAAACTTCTCAGATTCTCCGTGCGTTTTTTCATCGCACCGACGCCTCAGAATATCCATGACAAAACTATAGGGGGCACAACTTGGAGAGCAAGACGGAACAAACAGAAATTTACAATAACGGACGGTAGATAGCAGATTTGATGCGAGAGGAGAGAAATGTGACAGGGGTGGCGGTAGCTAAAGTGAATTTAATACCATCTCATTTACTGTACAATGCACTAACATGTTTAACAAGATCAAAAGAGTAAAATGCAAGAGGTGGGTTTAATGTGGGCGGGTGAGGGGTCATTTGAAATGTTTTGAAATATTCAATCACTTCCTATTTTTGGGGGAGGGCCAGTTGCCCCGCTTGTCCCCACGGCTGCCACCTCCACTACCAGCCCCACTGGAGCTACCTCCGGGCGGCCCGCGCGGGCCTCTTCCTCCTCCTCCACCTCCGGATCCTCCTGTATTAACCCTGCGATTCTGTCGCTCCATGCCAGGGCGCTGACTCGAGAAGCTTCTTTTATTCGCCGAGAGCTCTTTTCCCACCATCTCCCGCTCGACCGCAACTCCAACTCCACTGTTACCTCCTCCCCTTCCCAGGTGATGGTGGTGATGGGAGGAGAATGACTTCCCTCCTCCCTCCCTGTCTCTAAATTCCGTGAAGTCGCTGCTCTCCGACGCGGTCTCCCATTCCTCATTGGCCTGATCCGAGTTCTGGTTGGTGAAGTCCGGGGACTTCGCTCCATGACTATGGTGGTGTTGGGAGTGAGCGGGCCCCGCGTTGCCCTGGTTGTAGTGGTGATGGTGGTGGCTGTTCGCATTGTTAAGATGCCCACCGCCACTGTTACTGTTGGTTGTTACGGTGGTGTTGTGGTTGGCATTTTGGGCGTTGCCTGTCATGGGAGCAGACGCAGGGGCTCCATTGCTGTCCTGAACTAAATTCACAGAAGGAGAAGACGGCCTCCCGCCTCCTATGACCCCCACTCCGCCATTGATCCGCGCGGCATTCTCACGCTCCTTCAGTTTCCGAAAGCGAGGCGGTTTGTCCTGCTGATGCTGGGAGCGCCCGTGGCGCCGACGTCTGGGGGGTCGTTCAAAGCCACTCGGGGGGAATCCGCGGTTATTGGGAAGGGGGACCGGATTCGGGCCGCCGGAGCCCGGTGCAGAGTTGGATGAAGCTTGCTGGGACATCACGTTTCCGTTTTCAGTCGAACCTTGAGCGGCAGGAGTTGCGCTCGACAAAGACGGCTGGGGGGGGTTGGACCCCTGAACGGGCGCTTGATTTCCCTCGGCCTGTTTGTCCTTTTTCTCTCCGCTGTGTCCTCCCCGGCCCACGTCTTTGTGTCCAGACATTTGCACCGGGCCTTGATGCTTCCGCACGGAGTTTGGCGGCTTGGAGGACACATGAGAAGCCGAGCCGGATGTAACCCTGTGCCCCCCGGGCGCTCCTCCGACATTGCCACTACTCCTGTAGACGTTGCCTCCTCCGCTACCTCCGCCCCTCCCTCTCCTGGAGGGCACGCCCCTCGGGGTGAAGACGCGGGCCTGTGAACCTCTCGGTGGCGCGGTCGAAACGTTGCCAACGGCGTTGACGTTATCAGAGCCATTCTTGGTGTTGGGTTTCTGGTTTTCTTCCTTGTCCGAAGGCCCGAGATCACTGGCCGCGCTCTCGCTGCCGGTCTCCGAGCCCCTCTCCCTTCTCCTCTTGGGGATCTCTTCGTATTCTGAGCCCTCGCTGCGAGTTTCGCTCCGATTTCTGGCCCTGGCCGGGTTGTGCTGCGACTTGTCTTGGCCGTGCCTGCCCCCGGGCCCTTCTCCCTTGGACTCCTGGTGGTGGCCTCCCGCAGCTGATGAGCGATAGTCTCTGCCACTCCTCCTGCCACGGTTCCCGCCACTAGGTCCGGCGCTGGCCGTGTAAGTACCCCGATATCCCCGTCCGCGCCCGTAGAACTCACCGCCTCGTCCGCGACTGCCTCTGGTGCCTTTGGCGGGGACTCCATGGTGGTGGGAGTTGCTACCTCCTCTGTCGAAAGAGCGGTCTCTATCTTTCCTGGACGAGGACCCAGAGAATCCCGACGAGGCGGCGTCTCCGTCTTTGGGTCCCCGGCCTCCGCCTGAGGGTCGTTCTTTTCCGTTTCTGGGTTTGGCTGCCTGGGCGGGCTCGTCTTTGCCCGACTGCGCCGACGTGTTCTGGGAGGAGGAGGCGTCCTGCTTAAGGGATGCGGGCTGCCCGGAATCCTGCTCTTTATCTTTCCCGAACCCCGCGTTTGCATTTTCTCCCCCGTCCGTTTCGGCCTCTCTCTTCAGCTCTTTCGGCGCCGGCTTCTGAATGGGACCGGTCCTCTTGTGAGGATGGTTGCCCCCACCCTGGCTTGACGATTTGTGGTCCGATGGAGTGTTTGACGAGTCGTCCGCGCCGCGTGCGCTGTTGCCACCTCCCGCATTGTTGGCCCTCCTGCCGTGAGAGGACCCCCCACCTGTATTGCTGCTTCCAGGGCGTGGGCCCCACTGGGTCTCCGTTTTGTGCTCCCGCCCGCCTCTTTGGTTTGACTTAGGATGGGGATGCTGCTGATGAGCATGGCTGCCGTGCTGAGCGGGCGGCGGGCTCGAAGTCATGGAGGCGTGGGGGGCGTATGCCGAGCTCGATTTCTCCTGTTTGGCGTGGCTGCCAGCGCTTCCGCTGTTGCCTCTTTCACCGTGGCTGTGCCCGGAGCCGGCTTCGGTCTCCCTATGGGAAGGATGGTGGCGCAACGCGACTTTGACGGTCCCATCTTCCCTGACGGAGGTCGAGGAAGAAGAGGACGAGCATGATGATGAAAGGGAAGGCTGGTGGAGAGGGGGAGAGGAGTCGGCCTTCTTGGCAGGGGCGTCGCCCCTGTCGCGGCCTTTCTCCCCCTTGTGGGGATGATGAGTAAAGTGTGTCTGCTGAGGGTGGTGGTTGTGATGGTGGTGATGGTGAGAGTTGCTCTCAACAGGCGGGGCATCCGCTCGACTGTTGCAATCGTAGTGAGGCTGCGGGCCTCCCCATATCTGGCCCTGCTGAGACCCTCGGGGGGGTCCTTCATCCTGATGGGTGAAGCTATGTGGGTGGTTTCCTCTCTCACCTGCCCTTTGCTGCTGCTGGTGGGAGGGCATTCTTGCCCCCTGATCAGGGAAGCTGTTGTAGTTGCCTCGCCCGCTCATGTAATGATGAGGGTGGTGGCTCCCCTGAGCACCTTGAGTGCCGACAGGAGGAGGTGTTTGAGTGGAGGGCCCCGAACTGGAATTGGGCTGCTGGATGGGTCCCAGCCCGCTCTCTCGCATGCGATGGGGCGGCGTCTCGCTCCTGAAAAAAAAGGAGGCGGAAGAGAAGCCAAGGTTTAACTTTACAAAATGACAGTGGGAGCGTCAGCCATTTTCACAAATATTTACACCAAAGTTTGCGCGACAGAAGTCGGCATGTGACGGTAGAAAAGGTTAAAATCTTGGAACCACTTTGTGTATCCATACCTCGGCCCTTTGGCACCGTCGTCGTCCTCCAATGCTTGCTTCTGCCTGTGAGGGGATGTTAGCCCCCGACCCTCCGCTCCGCCGGGAAAGACCTCCGGCCCCCAGGCCAGCTTAGGATCCATTGGCGGTGTCCCGCGGTGAGGATGGCCGGGATGCTGCTGCTGCTGCTGCTGCTGCTGCCTGTCAAAGGGGTCTGAGCCGGATCCCCCTGAATCAGACCGCTCACGCCCAATGAGCCCTGTCGCACAGGATTCTATTAGATATTCCAAATTTAACAATACTTTAACGTTGAAGCAAATAAGACAAAAAAAAACGTTTTGGGTAGGTTTCTGCATTTTGATGAAAAACACTGAAATATTCAGCGGTCATTAATTTTCAGCTCCTGGAATCGAGTGTCTGCCATCTCCTCACCTGATGGGTGCATGCCGGCTGAGTAGTAGTCCATCGGCGGAGGGCGACCCTGTATCATGCGAGGGTCCATGTAGGGCATCATCATCCAGCGAGGGTCAAAATTCATGGGCAGAGGCGGGGGCCGAACCATATTGCCGGGCTGATACAGCGGCCCGCCCTGCTTCGGTCCAGGAACTGGCTGCGGTGTGGAGCCCGGAGAAGGACCCTGTGGAGCCTGGGGCTGCGGGGACAGCTGGCTTTGGGATGCCTGGCTGTGCTGCTGTTGCCACTGTTGTTGCTGTTTAAGGAGCTGCTCCTAAGAGGAAGAGAAGCAACGCAGTCAAGACACTTGAGAGCAAAAGTGTGCGGCGAGCGCATCAATTCACGAATTCCAGCAACGGTAAGCAAAGCCAACCTAATTCATAGCTTTTTGTGCTGCACGAGGCAACGAACTATGCTTAGAAAAGTATAGCAAAGGAAGAGGAGAGAGTAACAAGTGGAGTCGGAGGCTCAAATTACACAGGACAGAAACCTTTAAGTAGTATAAAATCAGTTGAAAGCGATTAAAAAAAAAAAAAGAGAGAAAAAAGATGGCAGCCTTTTGAAGTTAACGCTTTGGTTTGCACCCGAAGCGCTGTTTCAGATTTTTTCCAGATGTGTGTTGTTGCTGCGCTTCATGAGAAATACACGCAGTATTTTTGAGAGAATCCCTCACTCATTTACACCAAGGGGACAGAAAGAGACGGAAAGTCACAATGGATCGTACAGTCGATCACGTCACCTGATCCACCGGATACATAATGAATTGGTCTGAGGGTTTTCATTCAAGGAACTGACAAAAAATGAACAAAAATCAACCGGTAACCAAAGAGCAGAGCCAACAGTAATCCATTTTTTCTTTGGTCTGCAAATCCACAAAGCCAGAAATAATAGGAATAACCGTGATTCCTAAAAGACAAGAAGAGACAGAATCAAATTGCGATAAGCTTCTGAAGGACAAAACTCAAAAAGAAAACAAAATAGGCGAGGTGAGCTGCTCCAGTTCTGGAAAAGTCCTGCAAAGCCATTACTCTCTCGAGGTGAGAAACCATATCGTCTACCCAGCGGAGTCAAATCCAAAGAAACTGGAGCTGGTTTTGAGGATGCCACCTAATATTTCGACACCAATTCGTATTTTTCAGCAACAGACCGCACAGAGACTTTGAGCCCTTCTGTGAAAAAGGAAAAGTGCAGCAAGCAGAAATTCTTCCGGTTGTTAAACTTTGGGCTTTTTGTATGACATGCACAATGCCAACAGCATTTAGGAAGGAAGCATCGTTAGCGCATGAACCGGTAAGGAAAAACAATAAATTCTAACCTGCTGTTGCCTCTGGAAACGTGGTGGGAGAGACTTTTGGTACTTTGAGTAACCCTGACCAGGAGGACCACCCGCTTGACGACCCGCTCCCCCTCCGATGTTCTCCAACTTCACTGGCTCAACAGCTCTTTCCACTGCAGTTCCTGTGCGAATGTGAGCATTGCTGGCAGGCTCTTCCTTGCTGTCTCCAGGTAACGGTACATCCAGTGCAGGTGGCTGTGGCTGCAACTGAGCTGGCTGAGGACACTGCTGGGCATCTGAACCCCAAAAAAAAGGGACGTTGTAAGGCTTGGAACGTAATGCAGTCACACCTGCCTCCGGAGAAGAAGCGACTACTCACCAGCGTTGGAGTCGTAGCTGCTGTTGCTGCTTGCTCGCTGTCGGTCACTAACTACGAGACTTGGACCTGGCTGCGCAGCCAGCGCCGGAGGCTCCTCCGGGTCTACACAAGGGGACGGGGGCTGGCTGACGTTGGGGGAAGAGGCAGACGCCGACAAAGATGGACTCGGGCTGCCCGCCGTGGCAGCCGCAGCGTTTCCATCAATGCTGGGGGTTTTACTGCCACCACTACCTCCAGCAGCAGCGGAAGCAGTAGCAGCAGGAGCAGCAGCAGTAGCAGTAACAGTAGCAGTGGCACTACTACTATTACTACTACTACTACTACTACTAATACCAGCAGCAGCAGCAGCAGCAGCAGCAGCAGCAGCAGCACTACTACTACTACCACCACCACCCATGTTGCTGTTCTGCTGTTGCTGTTTCTCGTCTAGCTTTTTCAACTTTTCAGCACAGGCAGCGCGTCTCTCCTCTTCCATCCTGCGTTCCTCCTCCTCACGCCGCCGACGTGCGCGCTCCACGGCGGCGGAGATTTCGGTCGATGACTGCTTCCTGCGCTGACGCCAAGTCTCGTCCTCGTCATCCCCCTGGGTCCCGTGGACCATGAGGCCAGACTGGGGTGGCGGGGTGGGGCCCCCTGCTGATGGCAGATGCTGGGCGAGGCCAGGTTTTCCAGGGCCCGCAGCAGCACCCTGGTTTTGTGACCGGTCCTGAAAAGAGTGTTGAAAGAAAATCCTGATACTCGATGACGTTCTTCCTGTTTCACTGATATCACTGCAGTCATTTTCAGACGTTCTGAATCTACCTCTTGGTATGACTAATGGAGCAAACAAAATGAACATCAAGTCAAGTGATCCAACTGAAACAGAGATCAGTGACTAGATTTTACAACAATTTTGAAATTTACAACTCGTGAGTTATTTAGAAGACCACAACAAGGATGGGAAAATGTAGATACAACAAAAGAGAAGCTAAAACAAAATCAGAACTCCCCCGAGACAGTGACTAAACTCCTAAACGACTGAAGCCGATCGAAACTAGTGAGTCGAGATGACACAGCGGCCGGATTATACGCTACCTGGTAGCCGGACGGGGGTCCTTGTCCGCCCCAGCCACCGCCCCCCTCCTCGGCCCATCCCGGCTTGCTGGAGGGGGGCTGCGGGCCATTGTCAGCATTGGAAGGTGGTGTGCGGCGGCTGTCTCCGCTGCTGTCTGAAGCCCGAGAGCGAGAGGTTGCAGCAGAGGCCTCCTGAGACTTCTGTGACTCACTGAGAAATAAAATTACAACTTAGGAGGACAGTTACAATTTAGATAACTAAAATAAGCATCTTAGAGAAGTATTGAAATCGTGTGAACACATACGAGTCGTTTTTCTCTGTTTCGTCCTCTTCTCCTTCTTCATCTCCTTCATCATCACTGAACTTCAACTTAGCAGAGTAGTCGATCTCCTCATGAGCCCCTGCCAAAGCAAATAAGACATGTGAACGCTGTTTTCTCAACATTTGCAATCAACCTTCACCTCAGTGAAGTTGATGCTCTGCCCGTTTCCCTTTTAAGAGCACCAGTGATTCCACTAAAACTTTCAATCAACATGTAGTGATGCACAAAATCATCTTTATCGATAGAAAGCATTAATCCTTCACACCACCGCCCAGCGCTGCTGCTGCTCCATTAGGCAAGTGCTAAGTAAGCTATGTGTCTTCAGTCCAACTCCTTAGCCACTCTTTCCAATGTTATCCAAACAAGAAATATCTTCACTCGGCAAAAAAGGTGACCATCATCTGGCATTGCTGGATAAACCGCTCTAATTTCACAAGTTTCATGGTGAGGAGCGTCTTTTCACCTGCCCAGCCCTCGTCTCCGTCATGGTCCAACTCATCCAGCTCCTTCAAGTCGTCCTGCTTCAGGATAGAGGGTCGCTTCACGACCTCTCCTACATCTCGAGGGCCACCCTGACACCTGCTGTCAGGACCACCACGAGAGAACCTGCAAGAGGAGACTAAGTTGTTTCTCACCAATGCAAAGATAAAAAAAAAAAATACATGGCCTGAAGTTCAGACTAAGAATGAACCTGATATTTGCGGAGAAAGGGAGGGTTTTAACAGTCAGGCAGAAATATGTAAGCGTCAACACACCTTGGAGCTGGGCCTTCTCCAGGTCCCGGGTACCTGTAGGGCCCTTGAGGCCCATAGGGCCCTGGGAAGGGCAGATAGGGAGGATACATCTAAAAAGAAAAACAGATCCATCAGTTAGCCAATAACGACAGTTTAAAGTTGAGTTGCTGAACCATAAAGCTTGAATTTACAAAAAAAAAAAAAAAAAAATGTTTAAGAACTGGCCAATTTGGCCGATGGAAAAAAAATAAATTGTTGAAGTCTATTTCCAATGAGCGGGTATCGTATAGCTGTAAAAATGTCAACGGCAGAAAGTGCAAACAGCGGCATGCTAAAAATCAGAGGGAAACAATAGGAAACCTACGAATGGAGGCATGATTCCTCTGTACTGGGGGAACCCTGGCCCAACGGGGGGCTGAGGCAGGGGCAAGGCGGGGCTGCCTGCAGGAGGGTTCCTAGGTGGTCCGTGGGACTGAGAGTTCTGAAGTGGGACCCCAGCCACCCCATCCATCATCACAGCCCCTCCATTGCCACCGTCTAAAACCCCCTCCCCAGAGAGGGTGGGCGCCATGCCTCGGCCCCCACCGTCCCGCCAGTTGGTAGCGTCTACACACAAAGGAGAGTAGAATCGCAAGCATCATTGTGATGACCTTTAAATGAATTATCCCATTGCATTTACACAAAGCTGAAATTGGGATAGTACGAATCAATGGTATAATCTGTAAGAAACAGTGAAGCACAAAAATAAATACAAATCTCAAATAAACAGAGCACAGCCATTTTATCATATGCTGAAAGCCATTAACTGAAGGGAACCTCGGCTGTCATTTGTGTTGCTGCCTAACCGTAATAAAGTGCTGTCCGTGTTGCCCATTTTCATTAATTATTAGTGACTTTCCCTGACATATCTATTTGACACAATGTATTCATGTACACAATAAAGCTTTTTGAATAATCCCTTGCCCGGTGGCTTAGGAAATAATTATTGGATATAAAGTAGACTTTGTACCACTCACTTTGGGGGCGGAGGTTTGGTCCGGGCCCATACCACTGATCTGCAGTGCCCTGTTCTCTGCCAGCTCTGTCCTGCTCGCCAGCTGCCTGCAGGGTGGGAAATTCCTCGCGAGAGAATGGCGACGGTAGGTTTGATCCCTTTCCACCTGGAAAAGGAACAGGGGGAACATATAGGACCACGATTTGAAGAGGCTAACGTGTCTAATAAAAAGCTTGGTTCACACAAATGGAGAGGCCTACCATCCCCTTGTGCTCCATGTGTAACACTGGCCTGTGCCCAGGACCTTGCCCCTACGGCCTGGGTTGGAGCTGGGGCCAGAACCTGCGAGAGTGCGCACGCAAGGACACCATACCATTCATAAAAATGAGGGACGCGCTCACTCCCCGAGCCCGCCGAGAGCCAAGAACGTGATTGTGTTTATCTCACTGTTGCCGCTGGAACCTCTGAAGCTGGGGGGGTTCTCGGGCGGGTCGGTGCAGGTATCTGTGTAGCCACAGGCTGCTGCTGTTCCTGCTGCGGTGCTGACAATGCATCGGTACTGAATAAGAGAGAGCCCAGAAATATTTCTTAGCTGATGTGAATCAAGGTGACGGCCCGCCAAAGATTACAAGCGTCATAAAAACAAAACGGTCTCATGTGCTGTTCATCAGCATTACACCCTTCCATGCGGTGCCTCTTGCAGATGCTTCGCTAATGAATCGGTACCATGGGGACAGGTCCGGACCTGGGGTGGTGAGAAAGGATCTTTTTACCTCTTTGGGTCTGCTGGTTCCTGTTTGCTTGCCCATCCTGTGCCGTCTTTGGGAACGAGCGAGACGTTGGGATCGTTGCCTTTGTTCTCTGCCTTCAGACTAGGCAAGTTGGCAGGGGGTGGCATACGCCGCGCAGAGGCAACTTTACCAAGAGACTGAAGGCCATGGCGGGGGGGAACTGACGGAGGAGAGAACGCACAGGTCATTAGCAGAGATGGACCGAGGAAATCTGAAGCCACTTCATTAGACTAAATGTGCTGAAGGCCCCATGACAGGCATTTACTGCTATATTCCTAAACAGAAAAGTGTAACACTGTAAAAGCTAGACGCTGAATAGTTAAATGCTCCTGATGTAATGTTAATTAAAAAAAAAAAAAAAAACAGATCTTAGTTGTAAAACCCACCAAACTGAAAGTTTAGAGATGTTCATACAAGTACTGAAAACTTTCAATTGTGAAAGCTGAGGCTCTGCTGACAATCAATACCCTGCTTGGTTCAGCAGTACACGGCCTTGCTATGAAAGAAGGAAGGTCTGCCGTTTGGTAACACGGACAGCTGCTAAAAGTTGGTGGAGAGACTCTGAATGCAAAATAGACCGGGGACTCAGCACAGAAATTAGAAAGCATCCACAAGTAAGTCTCTGTGTCAGGTCAGATCAGCTGACACCACACATTCTTCAGGCCATGCATGATTTCTGTCATTACGGCTACATTTGGGCAGTCAATCTGTAATAGTATCACAACATACAGCTAAAGCCTGTAAACATATATGCTAGCATCAATGAACCATGCTTGCATATGTAAGCTACAGCCAATTAATTACACAAAACAAAGAGTCAAGGGAGCCTGATTGGACTGATAGCTGCAGTTTAGCGACACAGTTGCAAATCTACTGCACTGGATGTTCAGAATGGATATGCTCAGTTTGAGGCTGGGTGGCACGGGGAAAAAAAGAAAGAAAGAAAGAAAAAAAAAAGATACTCACCAATAGGCTTTTGTGTTTCAAGGCTCTTTCCTTTGTATGTATCAAACAGGTTGAGAGACGCATACTTGGTTTTGCCTTCCTTCCCCTTTGCAGTTTGCCCAGAGCGCTCTGACATTGCGCTGTCCGCTCATTGAGTATGGTGAGCCCTGAGACTGGGCGATACAGAGAGGGCAACAGGACACCAGGTTAAGATGGAGAGAACATAGGAGCTTCTCCTACACAGCTTTTGAAATTCTTGGAAAATTCAGATGAATTGTTTCCAGGTGACTTGGCACGGGAAATTTAAATATAAACTTAATAACAACCTTGAGAACATATTTCCGGAGGGACTATTTTTTAGATTGGTTACTCCGTAAACATAAGGACACTTAATGAAGGTGTAACATTCCAGTGTTCTGACTTATTAGGTCCACCGGCAGGACCTAACTTAATATCCTCATTTACAGCTATTGGACTCATTTACAGCTATTGGACAAGTCTGATGCGTTGGCGTGACTGCCTGCGGATTACAATATATGAAAAGGACTGGCATCATAGAAATCTTTTTTAAGGGCTCTTCATCATTTGCGTAAGTGCTCCAAGGGGAGATGAGAGGGCCCAGTCCACAATCATGATGCAGGATCTTGAAAGAAACACACGCAGAGAATCTGCAGACTGCACTCACATTGCATAAATACTCCATAAATATGCCAAGTTCAGAATATCATACCAGGAAATCAAGTTTGTATTTTAGAATCACACACATCTATCGAGATTATGTCAATTACAGTGTCCTCTTTTACTAGTGATCTATAGAATTCTTGGCGCGCCCACATGTGTGCAGCTCGAGAAAAATCTTCTAGTTCAAGGCACCTTGTCAAAGGCTAGGTCTTCGTAACACAAACGTTCCCTCCAGCATATTTAGCATAACAGCGGGGGAATTTCTAACACTAGCTTATGTGAGCAGGCCGCATACAATGCATCACCTCAAAAAGGCAGACGCAAAGTTTCTATGGCAACACATGATAAATGATATTCCTCTATGCCTTGAGACATGGTTGGCTCCATGGCAACTGACGAGCCTTCAATTTCAAGTAATTTTACTGCAAACGCAACTTTGCAGACATTTTTATCACGCCACATAATTTTGCTGTATCCACTCGGTTAAATTATGGCCCCTGCAGTATCATCTAAGCAATTTAAAAAGTCATTTCTACACTTTTCATGTAGCTAGGTATGGTGCAGGTTTGAAGTACATCTGGTGGTCACATCGTCATCACCACACCTGGATGCACCAGCACGTTCAGGCACACAACTGTGGCAGCATCCCTCTGTGGATCTAACCAATCGACTCCACCGAGAGCAAATCACTAAGAACTTAAGGGTCTAAAAACATTTGAGTCAAAAAAACAAGCAACGTGAAATCGCCATGCTTTCTACTCCGCGTCGTTTTAAGCGGCACGCCAAAACGCTGCTCCTTGCTGCGGAGGCCAACGTTTGCACGAATCGGCCAAACGACTTGGTGGGAATACAAGCGAGCAGCAGGACTGCGCCGTGTTTCAGTGACCAGATGAGATTAGAAAATTAGGTCGTGGGATGGCCGGTCAGCTGCATGCTGTGCAGGGATTAGAGAACCGGCGGCTCCTCCACAGAGCCAAATCTGCAGGCCTCCCGACGCTAACGATCAGCTAACGCTAACCACTGACCGTATCGGGGTATTACATAAGGTCGCGGGGGCAATCGATATCGGGGGAGGTGTGTTATTTAATTGAAACTCGATTTAGGAAGCTTTATTCTACCTCAAGATAACGGTTTTTTTTTTTTGCGGCGGCGCTAACAGGAGCTGTCGGCTAACGCAGGGCCTCGGAGTTCGCGATGGGAGGGGGACTGCGTTGATGTTTCATAATGCATTTCAACCACGTACAGTAACAAGCCCGGAGCCTCAGCTCCTCCAACTAGTGAAGCAAGAGTGCTTTCCACCACTCGCTGACACGTCCCGGTGACATTTCTGAGACAACAGTCGCCCAGCCATCGCTTTTAAACCGTGCAGGATACACTTTATTGGAGAACAAAACAAAATGGCGGTGGAGATAGGCCCGGTATATTTCAACATTTAGCATTACCGGTTGAGTTCCATAGCTTAAGCCAATTTGCAACCACACTACGTTTAGCAGTTTTCCCTGCCAATAAGGACACAAACGACACGATAATATTCACCTCTGTTGAATTAATATTGGTATCTGTTAAAAGTACGACTTTACACTTCAATGTTCAACTGCAATTGCTGGAGCTAACGTTGTACGACTGGTTTTGCCGTGTGATGTTATTCTGGCGATCATCCTACGCTAACGTTTATCCATCAACGTTAGCAGAAAATCTGAGGTATTTGACAGCCAGTTTGTCAATTTCGCACCAAAACGGCTGCCAATGATGACAAACATGGATACACGGCTCTGAAGTTCCGCAAACGTTTTATAGGAACACTCGTTTTTTAATAAGTGTGTATATTATATACTAACGCTGTGTTAGCTAACGCTAACGTTTCGCATTGGATTTACACTGGATCATTAGCGTGGTGTACAAATTCCTTTTAATTCATTTATTTTTCTATAAACTCTCAACGACAAAGTTTAACAGATTGGCAAAAGGGGCGGAAGACTGAAATTCGACAATCTAATCTTATCTAAAATTCGGTCTTTTTTTCAATAGCTATGACATGTCGAGTCGTCTAAAACATTTATCTTCTTAGTGTAAGCTTATCTGATCTCCTATTTTCATTACTGTTCTAGTCCAAGGTCATTATCCTGATCATTTTAACGTCGGCTCCCTTTTTAGTCATCTTATATTATGTTTTTGTGTACAAGTAGCCCCTGACGTATCGCCCTAAATGTTATTATTTAAGTTTGTATTCACGTAGTGTACTGCCCGTTGACGACGTATAAATCATCTCCGCGCTTTACGCTTAAACAAAATCGACGACATTGTGTTGACAAACGGCTCCGTTTCTCAAAACACTTTTACAAGCACACGATTAAAAAAAAACCTTTAGCCACCGAGCTAGGCTACACAGCTAGCCTTAGCTAGCAACAACAACCAAGACGCTCTGCTTTTCCGAAAAAAAAGACGACAAGGCGTCCACTTTACGAAATACCCTCTCGGGTGGCGATTATTCCCCCTCCAAGCGGACGCGTTTAGTGAAACGAATCCCTATATTTTTTGCTTCAAATACGTCCAATTTTCCGGCCACTGACCTGGTCTTGTCCCGACTTGTCTCGAGGTTGTTTCGCAGAATGAAGTTAGCAATGCTATCACGTAGCTTTCTAGCAAGTGACCTAGCTGGCTAAGCAATGTTATCCTCCTGCATCGTCGAACCCGAGTCTCTTGGATGGCCCGAAACACACACCGTGCGTGGTGTTATGTTATGAACACGGTAAAAAATAAAAAGCTACTCTCCCAAACACGTCACCCCCTCTCACCCCGAAAAAAAAATTAATAAAAAATAAAATGTAAAAAAAAAAAAATGTTACAAGGGACTCGATCTGCAACTTAAAAAAAAGAGCCGTCAACGGCTGCTGGGGAGATTTCAGCGGATGGGAGCCGTTTAGGACCTCGGGTCCGAGGATGGAAACGGGCAAGACGACTAAAGCTATTGAGAGGAAGAAATTTTCTCTGGATGTCTCGATTCGAAAATGATAATGGATTTTGCCGTTAATGTGATGTGCAGACACGCAGGGAACAGATGCTGTCTGCATTGGGCTGCGAAAATAGCTTCAAAATATACAGCTTTTGAAAGAGAGGACACTGATGTCCACGGCAATATTATTACATATTCTCTAGTTTATTTCTATACACGCACAACTAAAGAGGGGAAACACAACACATCCCCATCCTGCACAAGTGTTACTTCCATCCTCGCTCCATTCCCTCCAGGAGCAGGTCCATAAAACTGCAGCCTTTCCCCAGAGGAGTGACACGACCCTATCACTGATAAGACAACACTTGAGCTTCTTTTCCTACTGAATAATAAAGTGAGATTTCAAAACTGATATAAAATTTGCCTGCAAATGCAGTGCTTGGAAATGCATTCGGCGCCTCCAACAAACACGGACTCCATTTGTGCGTACAAATGCTCCCTTTAATCACACTCTTAAATCATACAAGTATTTTCAGAAAAAAAAGCCAAAGCTGACAGGAAACACATTATTGCACTTCAACAAGAGGCCATCAACATTTGTTTTACAGCGTCCGGATGAGGCCGCAGTTGGTCGCCGTGCAACGCGGGTGCTTAGCCTGACTTCTCGACCCCACGAGAGACATGATGCCGTGTCCTTCCGTCCTCCACGCCAGTGGGCCCGGCGTCACCAGAGTCCGGGGCCGGACTGTGCTAATGACTTGAGTTACATTGAGATAGTGTCAACTGTCAATTCATGGCACTTTCCTGTGAACAGAGGGGGAAAACATATGCACAAAACTCCGACGTCAGGTTTGCTGTGAAAGATATACGGGGACGAGTTGTTCAAGCGGGACATAAATCCCTCTCACTAAAATTAGTTCTCCAATACCCCGAAAACACAGCAGGAACTATCGGTCATTTCAGAGGAAATATCCTGGCACAGACACACACTGAAAACAGTCGGTTGATGATCTTTGCAACTTTAAAAAATGAAATAAGACTTAAATTAGTGGCTTAAAAAATTGGTCAATCGTTGTGCATCCTTCACAGCTTTTTATAAATTCTTCTTTTAAAAGTCGTCCCGTTTCTTTTCAGCCCGGCAGGGTGAAATCTAGGAGACAAACACAATGAAAAAACGAGCAAACGGATAAATACTCAGACGTATCCCGAACAAAGACATTGGTGTAATTCAGGACAATGACATTTAGCATTTTATTGTCCTTCTCACTTTGTCCGTCTTGCAGAGCGTCTCCCTCCTCACCTGATTCAGAGGCCCTTCAGGCCACTGAACAGGAGGATCTTCATAAATGCGACGCTGTCATCATAGTTGTCGTGGCCTTTCTCGTAGATGACATAGATGTACATGTGGTCGTTTGCAGAGCCGCTGTCCAGCGACGTCATGCACGAGTAGCCACTCGCTCGCCCCCACAACTGAAAGGATTCTTTTTCCCACTTTTGGCCTTCATTCAGTGACCAACGCAGGGTCAGGTTGACTCCTGCAAGGAGAGCGCGCAAGAAGATTAGTTGTTCATCTTTTTGCAGCCTGAGGGTTGCTTCAATGGTACGATACGGTATTCAGTCGTGAGGCGCGACCGAAACGAGCTTCTCTTCTTACTGTGGGATTCGTTGGCGGGGTTGACGAAGTAGAGCACCCCGTCTTTGTGCAGAGCTCCGGCCGCGACAGCAGGATCAACCAGTTCGTAGTCGAAGGTCAGGTCCTCTACGGGCAGGGTCATCCCGCCGTCCTTGCTTCGCATGATGATGCGACACCTGCAGTGGTAGTTGTTCTGGTTCCTCACGTTGATGACTATGGTGCCGTCGCTCAGCTCAACTGGCTGAAGAGGGGAAGAAAGGGCAGGCGGGGGGACGGGTTAGCTTAAAGCTATCTTGTGCTTCGTGATGGAAATGTCATAGTGAAAAGTGACAGACGAAGGCCGGAGATGAACTTTCAACGGAGTAGCCGTGTTGGATGACCAATTTGTCCAGCAGAGGGCAGACACGGACCGCTCTCCCAGGCTCTGCTGCAGAAAATGGTGGCTCCACAGGAGCTGGTTCCAGCAGGCAGGGGCCGCGGACCGGTGGTCCGTGACTATGACAACACCAACACCTGTCACAGTCGTAGGTTTTCCACCACGTCCCGGTGGCTCAGGTGAGGAAAGGACGGAGACACTGAGGGTAATCACATACTGACGCTGAGCGCTGATGAGCTCACTTCCCTTGCCAAAAAGTGAGATGGCCTTCCTTCAGGGTCAGGTGAATATTTGAGCTGGGTTTCAGTGCGCGAGTATCCTCTATGAGTTCATTTGGAGTCATTTTGATCACTTTTTTTAGAGTGAAACAAAAGGATCGCTTTTCCACATTCAAACGTAGGCCAACGTTTGCAGTCGCTGTGGTTTTGGTCCCGTTTTCGATTCTGCTTTCCCCCCAAATTACACCCTCTCACGATTTGACGTCGCCTGAACACTACAAGTCGCCACGCACGTATTGAAAGGTGTTTTTCTGATGATTAGAAAGCAGGGCGCTACCATTTGCTGCTCTGAGCTGACAGTCAGCAGGTGGATTTCTTTGTGCACGTACCAAGGCGGGGGAGCTTTGTTGCGGTCTTATGAAAGGCATGATGGCTGACAGGCAAATTTCACCCAAAGTAGGAATCCAAGTGTGGTGGAGATGTGTTCTGAGCTGCAGTGTTTGTGCACCTGGGATTCATCGGGGTTGAAGTCCAGGGCTTTCTTCTTCTGGTTGTAAGGGATGCTCTTCATTGACGCCCCTGATTTCCAGGTTTTTCCATGGTCGTCGCTGAAGATGCAGAAAACCCCGTCCCCCTCGATTGTCCCGTGGCCACACACCAGCAATCTTCCCTTGTAGGGTGGGTAGCGCTTCTGTAAAATGAAGATATTTCAAAAAAATCATAACTCACTGGATGCAACGAGGTATTAGATCACAAGTTTCAACACCTGATTCAGAGCGTCAAGTTCAATACTATCAGTCACACCTTTATTCTCCTTGTGTCTGATTTTTGCCTCATATTTGGGACTGCCCGCGGCTCAGAAGGAGCCAGCTGGCACTTCTTAGTCATGACCGCCTGATCGCCGTTTAACGTGCAAAACTCAACTTCCCCGTTTCCCGACGCACAAAGAGCTTTGAAAGAATGTTTTCGTTCCTCCGAAAATGATACTTGTATAACTACAGCATTGCCATTAGACATGCAAGCTGCGATTCAGTTACTGAGATTTATTTCTTTCACAATCTCCCTGTTACAGCTGCTGATGGTAAATCATTATTGTCACTGTCACGTGTACAACGAAACGCTGTCCTCTCAGGTGCTTCAGATCCCAGCCCGTCCTTTGACACCAATGTGACTGCAGTGTTGTAAAGCTGACATTTTAGCATTTTTGCTCCCATTTAACGGGTAATTCGCCGCGCACACGTGCCTCACACGGTATTGTCGCCTGGTCCCCTCACCTGGAGGCCGGTGCCCGGTCCGGGGGCGAAGCTCCCGAGCCCGATCTCCTGCGAGAGGTTTCTGGGCATGCTCCAGCTGAGGCCGTCGGTGCTGCTTTGAATCATCAT
Organism: Fistularia tabacaria; assembly: GCA_901007705.1. Classification (NCBI taxonomy): domain Eukaryota; kingdom Metazoa; phylum Chordata; class Actinopteri; order Syngnathiformes; family Fistulariidae; genus Fistularia; species Fistularia tabacaria. The sequence continues at coordinate 28,777 of CAAKHD010013635.1, read as the reverse complement.
GGTGCTGGCTTTTGGGCACTGATGGAAGCACGTGGTGTAGATCAGAAACACGGTGCCCACTGCATCGTCCACCACCACCGAGCCTAGGTTCAGGCCGTCCGCCTTCATCCCATCGTCATTGATGTAGTAGGACGCAGACCAAGTGACTCCTGGAAGGATTGGAAGGAGGTCAACGCACAAACAGCAGACAACTGGAGATGGATGGTGTTTTGACACCAGCTTGCCACCAGCAGAGCAAATCTACTCGTCACAATATACTTCAGTGTAAACAGTTAAAGATAAGCAATAACCAGACAATGTAAAATAACAACAAATAAATGTGTCTGTGGAGGATCTCAGTCCTCCAGGTCATGGTGAATTCTTGTCATAATCTTCTTGTCGTGGCAACTGGACTTGAATTTCTTCTCTTGAAGACATTTCACCCCTCACCCCAGAGGCTACTTCAGTTCTAATGACCTTTGGGGAGTTTCTGAATATAACTGAATAGTTATTCAGACACTACCTGTGGGGAGCTGCTGAATACAACGTATTAGTTTTATATATATATATATACACATTAGTTATATTCAGAAACGCCCCAAAGGTCATTAGAACTGAAGAAGCCTCCTGGATGAGGGGTGAAATGTCTTCAAGAGAAGAAACTCAAGTCCAGTTGCCACGACAAGAACAAATAAATGCATTTTTTTTGATAGTCATTTAGAAATATGCTAAAAATACCAGCTTACAGGTAAATACTCTAAAACAAAATAAGAGGCTTTTCTAAGAAATTGACCGCTTCTTGTTCTCTGTCCATCACGTTTCGGTGTAGTCAGAGAAAAAAGTACACCTGTTACTCATGTTGAAATACTAATACTCTTCATCAAGAATGTGTGTGTGTGTGTGTGTGTGTGTGTGTGTGAGATTAGAAGTGAGGTTTGTGGGGGTGGGGGGTGGGGGTTTCACCTTTGTCAACAGACCGCTTCATTGCGATGAACTTTGACCCTGTGTCACGTTCAGACATCTTCCTGCCCTCGACGAAGGCCAGCAGGCTCCCTCTGGGGGTGTAGGTGATCAGCGGGATCCTGAAGGTGTTCACCTCCCCCTCCAGGTTGCGTACCCACAGCAGCTGCTCCTGCACCACCAGGGGGGCGATCTGGACCACGGCGGGACGCAGGACATTGTGGAGAAAATGATAAACTAGCGGTTTGTGCGCGAAGCGAGAAGTTAAATGAGTTGTTATGCAGGAGGGGCAGATTATAATTGCAGGAGAGATTACAGATTAGCATATGAGAACCACTTCGAATGATCATATCACACAATCACTGCGGACAGCAGAGTAAGAATTTCATTGTACAGGAAACGTTTCCTCGCTCTGCATATGACAATAAACACTTTGAATCATTGAGGATGAGGAGGAGAAGGAGTCACCGTACCTGGGAGGTGTCGATGGCCACGGCTGGACACGACACGGCGGCCAGGAGCAGCAGCAGTGCGCGGGGGACACTTGCATTCGCCATGCCGGGGAGCCGGAAGCCGAAGAAAGAGTCAAAACGAAATAAAAATCGATTTAAAGAAAATGTATATATTCTAACAGAACGGAGAAGATCCCGGAAGACGCCGCGCCCGATGAGGTCTTCCTCTTTTTTTGCTCTTTCTCTTTCTCTCTTCACCTCCGACAACAACAACAACAACAACAACAACACGAACGAACCGTCCGGAGTCGAGCTCATGAGTCATGTGATCGGCGCGTGCAGTCATGTGACCCAGGCAGTGCACCGGAAGCAGGAAGCAGGAAGCAGGAAGAGCCAAGTAGAGATTTTTTATTTATCTAGTTATTGACTTATTTTGGGGTTGTTGTTTTTTTTTTTTTTCCTAAGTAGAGGTTTATACGTTATTTTCTGTGCCCTGGGATGATCTAAATAAATACAGATAAAGAAACTGCGGGAATATGAGAAAAATCACTATTTCGCTATGAATGTATAATTACGGTTTCCTCCCACAGCTCAATGACATACAGGATAGGTGATTAATTCTTTATTACATTGTGTTTTACTTTTATTTCTTCTTGTTTGCACTGCACTTTCATGGAAAGCGCTGAATAAGTAATGTTGTTATTATTTTTATCTTCATCATTATGTAACTAGATGAGCGCAAGAGGCACTCCCTGCTGTTAAAAACACTCATTTCACATATTATAAAAACAACTTTCCTAATAGTAATGGACATGAAACGCACTTAACACATTGTGAGGCTTCAAAGAGCCTTATCCACGTTGCTGTACAGTTTTCATGAAAAAAAGAACAGCCCAAAGTATTAAAACCAGCAAAAACATTGAAAAGAAACAAGAAATCACTCTGAAAGGATCAGCGCCCCAAAATTTTAATGCATCGGCGATTGTAATGCGTCATATGACAACATGCTCAAATTTAATTTAACAGCACATTTTTCTCACAACCTAAATTATTTCTTGATTTAAAAATACAATCACACATGCCAATTTTTCACCCGCTAAGAAGGAAAATAATCAGCCGACACAAATGCGGAATATTGTGTTTGTCCTTGATGCTGATTTGTTGCCAAGCAACAAACCTGCAAGGTTTACATGGAGGGATCCTGTGCTATTTTACTGCTTGATTTTCTAAGCAGGACAAGCATTGCAGATATGGAACTACAATTTAATGTATGTATGAATTTGGGTTTGACTCTAAATGGGTTTTTTAAGTCAAAAGGTGGAAAATACAACAAGTGAACGGGTTAATATGTCAGTTGAATAAAATAAAGAAAACAAGAAATCCTTTCTCTTTTCTGAAATACAGTGTTTGTGCAGAACACACACTCTGCAGCAGCCGCACCAAACAGGCTCCTATCAGCACCCTCTGAACACACCTCCAGAATTTGAAGAAGGGACCCGGAACCCCACTTGATGTGTGTGTGTGTGTGTATCAGATGGCATTCGGAGGTTGAAGTCAGTCCTGAATCATATCATGTGCGCATGTGTGTGTGCGTAGTGTGTGTGTGTGTACTGTGGGAGGACAGACATGAATTACCTTTTGTGTGCGTGTGTGTGTGTGTGTGTGATGGTATCTTCAAGGAGTGTTAAGACCTTCTTAGATTGTCTGGAGAATGTGTGTGTGTGTCCCTGTGTGTGATGGTATCTTTAGAGTCCAAGAAGTGTAACGACTTTCATAGATTGTTTGGGGACTTTGTGTGTGTGTGTGCGTGTGTGTGTGTGTCTTTGATGATACCTTTATATTTGAAGGAGTTATAAGACCTGGATTGTGTGGAGACTGTGTGTGTGAGAGAATGTATTTGTGTGTACTGTTGTGTGTGTGTTTGTGTGTGTGGATGGTATCTTTATATTCGAAGAAGTGTAAAGACTTTCTTAGATTATTTGGGTACTCTGGTTGTGTGTGTGTGTGTGTGTGTGTGTGCGCGCGCACAATCCACCTGTTGCGTCATCTCTGTCTCTTTGGTGCAACTCTTCTCAGCGCTTGCAACACGCACGGTCAAACCACGTGCACACGCAGGGCCACGCAGCTGTAAATAATAAAATAAAGTAAAATAAAATAAATCAAACCTCAGTCGCGGACGAACCGGCCGTCCGAGTGGAGCGAAACCCGCCGGTTCCTCCGCGGCGGCGCGTCACCGAGCACCGCAAACTGCATTCCAGAAGTCATGAGGCCGGGCTGATCTGAGTCACACGCTGAGACAGGGGGGGGCGGAGGAGGTGGTGGTGGGGGGGGGGTCAGAGACGTTTAAGTGTGAAAGAGCCACACGCCCCTGCAGGATTGACCTGCCCTGCGGACGTCAAGGCGTCCGAATGTGAGCAGGAAGCGGCCGCGGACGGAGTGAGCCTCTGCGGCGGGGGTGGGGTGCGCGGTTGCAGAAGGCACAGGCCAGGATACTCGAGCCACCCGGAACCCGGGGAGCAGGACGGCAGGTAGGACCTCCCCTCACCTCCGCGGGCTTGAAGGGAAACTAACTTAGACATCGACAAATCTGCCTCTTTGCATCATCAGGACAGGATGGAGAGTCCAACCGCAACCCACCCACGCGGGAAACCGTCACCAGACGCTCCAAGGCTGGTGGCGTGGCTTTATTTATATTTTGTTGATATATTTTTTAAATAAATGTAGAAGTTTCGATCGGGCGCATTAAGACCGGAAGAACCAGGGTGACATTTTTCTTTAAAAAGGGAAACAAGTCTGTGTGTGTGTGTGTGTGTGTGTGTGTGTGTGTGTGTGTGTGTGTGTGTGTTTGTGTCTTTTTCTCACGCTGCTGCTGAAATGTGCAGAACGCCACCTGGGATGAGGTGGAGGGCAGATGAGGGTTGTTTTTCTTCTTCACTTTCTTTTTCTCCACTCCAAGCTGCGCAGCGCGGAGATGATCTTCTTATCTCCTCTGACAGCAGACAGTCATAACACGGTTCCTCCCAGATGGAGGTTTGGTGGTGGTCGTGGGGGGGGGGGGGTGACCCCGGGTTCCTGAACCTCCTCAATCACTCGTGCATGGTGATAATGTTTCCTCTTGTGATAACCTGAACTTGATAATGTCATTTATTCCGCGCATGTGTTGTTGTTTGGAGGCTGGAAATTTGGTCTGGAGAACAGGCACCAATGATATTATGATCCTTTTAAATTTGAGGGAGTGTGTCCACACACACACAAACGTAACACTTGCGATGGGAAACTCGATCCTTTTGACCCACTCAAGTTCACTTACCAAAGACAAATAGTGTTTTTGAGTCATTGAGTCGGTCACCAGTTTTCTGCTCTGGGTTGCTGAGCAAGTAGTTCGTTCAGTTACTGAGTGAGTTGTTCCTTTTGTGACCGTGGAAGGCGACTCTGAGCTACTGAGTGAGCCGTTTGATTAGTTACTAAATGAGTCGTTCGTTTTTTGAGCGGGGAGGCCTTCTCCGAGCTACTGAGTGATTCGTTCGTCAAGTTACAGGGCGAGTCGTTCGTTTTACGGTGGGGTCGGGCTGCCCTGAGCTCTCTGTGATTCTTCGTTCTCAGGTCCAAGCAGGCAGGGAGCGAAACAAGAAACCAGGGGGGTTGGTTGAAATACATTTAAACAAATGCAGTTACAAAAGTGGTCGTACAACAGTGACGTGTATGTCGAGTCTCTTATTTGCAGTTTGCTAGCTAAGCTTAATAAGTTAGTAGAGATGAATCATGACTCGTGAGTCACTAATACAACCCTTGAGCTTTTAAACAGTTCGTTCATGACTCGCACATCAGGAACACACAATCTTGTGTCCAGCTGTAAATGTCCGCTCAGTTGGGCATTTAAGCCGAGTGAGGTCGAATTAAATTCTGCATAAATACTAGTGAAGTCAAATAATATGTACAGCTTGGCAACGAATGTAATGTTTAGAATGGTTTTAGTCCGATACATTTCATGAACAGAACTCGTGTAACTGCTATATCTATGAAAATATCTTCTTCCACTTCTCCGCATATGTTAAAACGGGCGTCCGGGCCGTTTAGATTTCCTCGCCTCCGGTCACGAGGTCCCTCGCGGCCCCTCAGCCTTCCAGTGTCAATTTTCCAGATCATATGGTGATCGAGTGATATGTGGAATGAATCAGTTCTTCTCGCAGTCTGTTTTTACCCTCCTTATTCAGTCATTCATCTGCTGGCGCAGTTGTCACTGACATTTGTCTCCGGCTCTTGCTTTTGATTTGATTTGAGACGATGGAGGCCCAGAACGGGTTCTGTCGCAACCCGGAGGAGAACGAGGAGAACGAGGAGAACGAGAAGAACGAGGTGAATGAGGGGAACGGTCAGACCGGACCAACAGAGCCCCAGCCACCAAGTGTCACCGGATCCGGGTGGATGAACGGTAAGGATTTAGTCATATAGCTGTAAACTGCCCAAAACACACTGTCGGTTGGTTGGTTAGATGGATGGATGGATGGATGGATGGATGGATGATAGATAGATAGATAGATAGATAGATAGATAGATAGATAGATAGATAGATGGATGATAGATGGATGGATAGATAGATAGATAGATAGATAGATAGATAGATAGATAGATAGATAGATAGATAGATAGATAGATAGATAGATAGATAGATAGATAGATAGATGGATGGATGATAGATGGATGTTGGATAGATAGATAGATAGATAAATAGATAGATAGATAGATGTTAGATGGATGTTGGATGGATGGATGGATGGATGATAGATGGATGTTGGATAGATAGATAGATAGATAGATAGATAGATAGATAGATAGATAGATAGATAGATAGATAGATAGATAGATAGATAGATAGATAGATAGATAGATAGATAGATAGATGTTAGATGGATGTTGGATGGATGGATGGATGGATGATAGATGGATGTTGGATAGATAGATAGATAGATAGATAGATAGATAGATAGATAGATAGATAGATAGATGATAGATGGATGGATGGATGATGGATAGATAGATAGATAGATAGATAGATAGATAGATAGATAGATAGATAGATAGATAGATAGATAGATAGATAGATAGATAGATAGATACATAGATGGATGTTGGATGGATGGACAGATGGATGGATGGACAGATGGATGGACGGATGGACGAACCACTCAAAACCCTCCTGACAAGCCGCGGTTGAAGACTCACTTCCACATTCTCTGTTAAGACATTTCCCCGCCAAACACAGTCAATCCCGCACCGGAGGCAGGAGGCGGGGCTTAACCCGGACCGGTCGCCTGTCAATCACAGGGCCACACCAATCACACCCCACCGTTCACGCCCGCTAAACGAAGGGCCCCACGACACCACAGCGCCGTGACACGACGTCCGCGCATGACCGCACGTTACGCAACAGACGTTTGACCCTGAGAGTCACAGGAGTTGGTGATTCCAGACGGACGCGTGATGGGATCTCCTCTCCCGTCAACACCCGTCCCACGGAGAGGCAATGGTTGGGATTCCTCCGCTCCTGTGGTATCTGTGTTTACACAGGATGTGGGTTCCGGGAAAAATGTGGGCCTGGATAAGGTGGAGAAACACCTTCTCCTACTTTTCCGAGGACATGTCCTGTCTCACAGCTGGTCGGAAGATCTTTTGTGTTTCATGGAGGAGGGATCTCTGGAAGAAGTGTGTGTACCACCGGCTCGCCCCCTTTTCCTCGCTCACACACACACACACACACACACACACACACACACACACACACACACACACACACACACACACACTCACACTCACACTCACACTCACACTCACACACACACCCTTCTGTGCGGCCCACCAGGTCAGTGTGTCCTGGCGATGCCCAGCAGCTCCATGTTGAACCCCAGCTTCGACTTCCTTCTGTGCCGCACCACGCTGGAGAGGAGTGGCTTCCAGGTAGACACACAC
>CAAKHD010013634.1:9256-25962 GCA_901007705.1 Fistularia tabacaria | reverse complement strand
TCGGGGGGTTTGCCCCAAGAGGCGGGGGGGGATTTTAAGGTTTTTGTGTGGTGGGACAGCGGGGTGGGCTCTGGAAATTTTTTTCCAATGTTGGTTTTTTTGTTTTTTCTTTTTTTTTTTTTTTTTTTTTTTTTTTTTTTGAGTTTGCTTTGGAACTGTGTGACTCCATTCTTTATTTTGACAAAGAACTCTTCAAAAGACAAAGAAGTCTCTTGACGTCAGGTCGTCCGATCCGTCTTACATTCTTTAAACGTTTTTCCACTGGAGAGGGGAAGACGGTGGCGCTCCGGTGGCACCGGCTAATTTACATATTCAGACCTGAAGGCCTGACTGGCTGCCATGTTCACATCACGGAAAATGCACCGAGGTGCAAAGCTGCTTCTTGTTTCTCCCCGGTCTTTAACTTTGTGCTCTGAGCAGAGAAACAAAAAGAAATAAAAAAGCAGAAAGAAGAAAGATGACAGGATGAGGAAAGGGAAAGAGATGAGAGATGATGGACCATCCAATTGCTTTCATCATGGCTTTGTGTCACGAAGGCCAAGTGCTGGGCAGGTGTAACTGGTACTGCGTTTACCTGTCTGTTTGTATTATTGTCATCATTCCCACACACACACACACACACACACACACACACACATCTTGAGAAGCGACTAGACGCTTCGCCGTATCAGCACATTTGTTTGGTTAGGTTTGGCCCTGACTTTCCACCCAGACACTCAACACACACCTTCATCCCGACCACAATGACTAGTGGTGCAGTAGGCAGTAGCACGCAGACACACACACACACACACACGCACACGCACACACACACACACAGACAGACATAAGTAAACTTTACGAATCAGCAAGTATTCCTTAAAAAAGAAAATTGCGTTTTGTTTACACAAACCGAGTGCATCCTCGAACGGAGCTCAAAAAGTACACGAAAATAACTTGGAAATGTATTGTAATATATTTTTGTGGCGGCTGTCTATTCTGGAGCTCAAACGTTCAGCGGCTTGCTGCAGCTCTTACAGTTCAGAGAAGTGAACCACATGATCATGTTAAGATGGGATGCTTCCCACGGGGCACTTATGCACAGATTCCAGTGTATTTTGTCTCTCTTCTCGTTTTGAGCACGACTGCGAGTGGAGGTGTTGTGAATATTTCATCAAGTTTGAGGTCCAGATATTTCCTTCAAGGTTAAACATATGCACCGCCATACCCTTTAAATCCCAGCTGTTTTGCGTGATGAGCTACTTTGGGTTATGCTTTTTCTTGTTATTCTTTTTTCTACAAAGGAGTTTGTTAAATGCCAGTTCTGATGCATTAACAATTATTAGACGATAAACTCCTCTCTGTGCACCGGAGGAACGCAGAGTCACATAATCAGCACGAATGAATTAACCGGAGTTAGACAGATCAATCCCGAAGCAATTAGTGTATGCAGAGAAAAAGCAGTGGTGACAAAACGTTCGGCGCGATCTCGACACTCGTCGGACACGCTGGTGTCAACAAGGGGCTCTGCGTGGAAAGAGACACAACGTCTTGGTTCGAGTGGATTGCTAAGTCGGTAAATATTTTCATGGCGCCGGAAGAGGGCAAGACAGCAGCCGTACAGGCCATTTTATTCAGCGTCCACGTACACATCCAGCCTGTGACGTCATACAGCTGGCATGGAGCGCAGGAGGAGAGGGATGGCATCCACCAGCCCCACAAACACACAGACAGTGCAGCCATTGTTCGGCCGCAATGATTCGGGCCTGAGACAAACGCGAACCAAACATATGGGTTAAGTTCAGAGGCTCAGAGCGTTCCTTATCGTTTTGTTTCGTATTTTGTAAAAGGAGCAACAAGCGAGCTGTTTTTTTGTTTTGTTTTTTTACGAGCGGGATCAGTTCTTAAAACCCTGGGAGGTTTGAGCTTCAACGTTCACAGATCAAATAATAACCTCTTCTGTTTTAAGAGCAATACAAAAGAGAGGAACACGGAGAGAAAATGAACACGAGCTAATTCCATGGAGAGATGAAGCAGGACGGAGCCCAAAAGAAAGTATACCCTTCCTTTAGCATTCCACACATTCCTTCATCTTTTTTTTTTTCTTCACTTCGCTTTCTTGCCACGTGAGTCGCAGGCAGGCTCCCGACCTGCGGTGATCAAAGAGGTGGAACCAATCGCTCCAACAGATTCCTGCTCGCTCGCTGGCACATAACAGACACCAGAACAAGGCAGAGCCCTGAAAACGACAGGAGACGGAGAACATCCACAACGCTGTTTTGGCCGACATCCGTACGGAGATCAGCGCTTTCGGTGGAACCCGTGCGCTTCCGTGCCGTTGGTTTAAGCGCTACGGCAAAGCGGCTCTGCAGGCGCAGATGGAGGGCATGGGGAGGGAGGGAGTCGGGGGGGGCTGAGAGAGAAGGGAGGTCCGAGAGCGGGAGCGTAACGATGATGCCGATGAAGACGGACCAGCGACAAAGACGCCGAGTGTGTTGTGATTTTGACAAGAAGCCGCGGCACGGGGAGACGGCGGGCTGCGAAACACGAGAAAACTGGCCCGGGAGCGGAGAGAGGAAAAGAAAAATCAACCGGACGTGGCCAAATGATGATTCAGAGCGAGTATTTGAGCAAGACACAACAGGGAGGCTGCAGCTCGACCCAAAGTACATCAGATAATCGGGTACTTCCAGCCTCCAAAGACGTTCGCAACAAACCAATCTGCACTTTGATGAATGACCAGTCAAATGTACAAGTATTGCTTGAAAGAGGTGAGCCGCGGTGCCAACAGCAATCATCTACTGGCTCTGCAGCCGTCCTCCGGCTCACTGTTCGGCTGAACTGCTCTCAGACACTTCAGACAGTGTTGTTGTCGCTGCAGGAGGCTCTTCACGTCAGGGGAAAACAGGCAGCAGCGAGACCTTTCTCGTCGAGCGCGCCGGCGACAGCAAGGTACGAAAGACGCATCATCCGGCTGTTGAAAAACACATCTCAGAGTAAAGTTAATATTCATCACCGTTAAAAGGGGAAGGTGATCACTGACAAGCTCTCTATAAAAGCTCAGTGTGGTGATAAAATCTGAGTGTTCCCTGGTGACTGACTTAAACAGGGGGTTTTGTAGAATTACAAAAACAAAAGAAAAATACCAGTATGTACAACTAAAAATAAAAGGTGGTGCAGCGCTCATCTTGGGACTGGAATATATACTTTTTTGTTTTAAAATGGTTTCTGTAGGAGGACGAACATCTCAACGTTTTCCAATGCTGTAAAAAAATGTGCCTCATAAATGTTAAATTTCAACATTTCTGTCGACCAAGACTTGCGTCCCAGCGCGGCGCCGTGCCGGGCAGGCGGCTGCTGTCAACGAACCGGCAGCTGTGTGAAGGATCCCAAAGGGAAAAAGGGAAAGATAGCTGATGAGAACGGAGGATTCGAGGAAGAACGGACCCAATCATCTTCTTTCACTGCCAATGCGGAAGGTTCGCATGCATGTTTGCTTTGTCATGAGAAGTTGTCGAACAACAAAAAGAGTCATTCGGAAAGACATTTCCAGGGAAGGCAGGCTGAATCTGCAGCCGACTGCCCAGGTGGGAGTGAGAGAAAAAGTGCGATTGCAGAACTTCCGGAGAAATGAGAGGAGCGCAAAGGTAGATTTCAGGAGTGGATTTGCATCTCCGAACTCCACTGCCGCTGCAAGTTTTCAAAAGTTTCAACCCCAGAGATAATAAAGCGTGGAAACCCGTTCACGGATGGTGACGACATGAAGGATTCATTCATCAAAATATCAGAGCGCCTGTTTTCAGACTTCAAAAACCACACGACTACTTCGTCATTTTGATAGAAGGCAAATCCAGCTAATATACACTTCCTGCCTGCCCGTGTTGCCTTCATATCAGGCTTATACAAGGCTTTTACATTTTTGCGGCTCCAGACGGATTCGTTTTTTTTGCTCCAATGTGGCTCTGTGAACATTTTGGGTTTGCGACCCCCGTCCTAGCCTGTTGAAGTGTTGTTTTGCAGGACGCTGAACCCCATTTCGATAAAGGATTTCTGTCAACAGTGACACAAACGTATCACGTATTCTTCGCAGGGTACTTTCTGCGGCTCCGGCGGCAGAGCAGGCGCCCCTGGGATCGGACGGTTGGGGGTTCATTTTCTCCCAGCTTCTGCCGCTTTGACCGTGCGAGGGGGTGAAAGCGCTGCATACGTGGAGACCGTTTGCCATTTCCAGCTTTGTCAACTTAAGAAAGAAGGAGGGACAGGAGGAAGGAAGAACGTACGGTTGGAGTTAGGACGTACATTCCTCGGCGGAGCACCACCCTGCAGGCAGGCTTCGGCGCGCACATGTGGCTGCACGCACACGTCCCACAATTACTGGAAGGTAACTCAATTTGATCTCCAACACCCAGAGGATGGCAGAGGAAGAAGGAACGTAGGAGAGAGCGGGAAAGCGGGAGCTGACTCACCGTGTGGTGACAGAAATAGAAGAGAGGGGCGACTGACTGAGAAGACAGAAGTAATAGAAACATGGACAGAGAGAAGCTCGAGATGAGCAAAGAAGGCGGGGTGGGGGGACGGAGCAGAAGTAAAGTGACGGGATAATGAGATTAGGAAATGAAAAGGATAGCCTGGGTTCAAGGGATTTTATGTGGCTGGAGGAAAAGAGAGTGAGAAATACAGATACCACATGTTCAGTGACGTTGGAGATGAGAAACTATCCTTACATGCCTTAACAAGTGGATTCCCTGGCACAACACCACACACAACAAGACACCCCGAGAGGGTGTGTGTGTGTGTGTGTGTGTGTGTGTGTGTGTGTGTGTGCAGGAGTGACAGCGGGGTTGTCTACGGCCAGCTACATGATAGCTTGTTGAGCGGCTCCTTTGTGTTTTCAAACCCGTTTCTGTGTAGCTTGAATGAACATGCGCTCACAATACGCATTTTTAGAATCGGGGGGCGAAATGTTTTGAATGAGGATAATAATAATAATAGCGCGCACGTGTTCACGCACCAACACGCGCTGGCCTTAGATGATCTTTGAGGAAAAACAGCCGCCGATGCACTCTCAGCGGCTGTTCTTTTTTGGGATGGTGCTTTCGTGCCGGGGCCTTACCGGCAACATATACATGTGATAAATTTCCTGCGCCACTTTCACAGGCTGACAGCGTGTGAATTTTCATCCGGGAGAGCGTGCACACTCATACATGTGCATGAGTCACCGCTAGCTGTGTGCGATATCAAGTGTGTGTGTGTGTGTGCAAGTAATCTCTTGTATAACATTTCATCCCCCTGCCAGACTGGTCATGTCTCAGTCTCCTCCAGATGGCTTCCGAGCCAACAGACAGCTGAGATCCCCCCCCCCCGACCGGGCGGCCCCCATCATCTGTTTACCCGTCTTCAAGGCTGCCCTCCAGCAGCAGGACAAATCCACCTGAACGGCCCATAAAATCACCAGGATATGCTTCCTGGAGCGCCGGTCCGAACCCCGCAGGATGAAACAGCAGATTAGATCAGGAGAGTCGGAGCAACACAGTGAGGATAACCCTTTTTTTTCTGTTCGAAGATAAATAGAACGGAGTCGAGCTAAGCTCAAGAATGAACATGGATTTCCACCCTTTTCTGAACCTGTGGGAAACGGCGGGTCCTGGGTTGGGTAAAATGAAATGCATTTTTCCCCCCGAACCCTGCTGGTCAGCGAGCTGCCACCCATGTGCCGCTTGTTTTTTTAGTGTCGGACGGAAACGCGAACGGATGTTTTGAGCCCACCTGGGTTTCTTCCTGCACCACTCTGTACTGCTCCTTCCACACTGCCATCTTTGTGACCTCGTCCTTCCTCAGCGCTCTCTCTTTCTTCAGCTCGGGACTCCAGAATGTCTTGATTGAGTTCATAGACGAGCTCAGCTTCGATTCTTTGGCCTCCAGCTGCGGAGAAAACCAGCGAGGAACGCATTCCATGTATTACACATTATTACACGAGTTCTTCACCGGTTGCTGTGTAAATCCTGGCGTATAAACATCAGAAAAGGGCTTCTGGGAGGATACACAACATTAATTTTGTTCCTATCACCCGGCCCTGAATAATTTAATACATCAATAGGTACGAAAAATCCTCATGCCGAGAAGATTTATTACAGGGTACTTTGGGGTTTTTCGCATTCCGCGGATTTAACGTGGCCGAGAACCGTATTGTTTTCTCACACAGGAGCTCTTGTCTCAAAACAATTCCTGTGGAACTCCGTAGGATCACAATAAACCCAAGAGTGGAAAACCTACAAGTCTGGCCGACATGTTCGGAGCTTTTGAAAGCGGCGGTTTCACCCGTGCGTTGATACTTACGTCTCTGCGCAGAAGTTCATTTTCTCTAAGTACTTCCCTTAGCTGCGTCTGCAGGTCAGACATGGCGCCCTCCCTCACCTGGTAGTGCACAAACACCGCATGAATGCACACACACACACACGCACACACACACACACACACACACACACACACGGGGGATGTACACACAAGCATATCCTCCTCGCATTAGTCCCAGTACACCTGAATGTCACATACGAGAGGCCAATAATGAGTCTTTTTTGGATTAGAAGTGATGGAGGGAAATGCAGGAAAGAGGAGAGAGGTTTTCCGTTTATGAGTAACATTTGCAGAGGATGTGGGAGGACAGAGTTCGGTCTTACCACGCTTCGAGAATCATCGCAGCTGTCTTTTAAATTTCATGTTGGGCATTTAGAGAGAAAAATATGATAGGCCGAGAACTATCGTATTTGTTTAAGGTTCCTTCTGCTCAAAAAGAATTTAAAAAAAAAAGATCAAATCTCTGATTCTTGCCTCGAAATCGGACTCCAATCATGTGTTTCACGAGACGTCGGCTGACCCTTGAATCCAACCGTGCTTTAAGTCAAGCGTCACGGGCAGGTTTGAAGGCAGCCAGCGGTTTGACGAGCCAAACAAAACAAGGTCAAATAAAGAACCCTGGAGGACTTACCTGTCTCATGGAGTGGGGCACAGTGGCAGCCTGCGGGGACTGGTTTTGCACATCTCCCCCGAACGCTATGGCATCACTGGCCATCACTCCGCTGCCGGCCATTCCTCCTCCGCTGTTTATATTGGGACTGCTGCCCATGAAGGCGGAGCGCACGCCGTAGGGCACCCTGGCCCCCGCCCTGCCGAGGGTCATGGTGCTTTTTGGCAGCGACGGGTTCAGCCCGCTGCCGAGGCTCCCCAGCCCTACCGGGTCGTCGGCCGCGTCGGTGAAATACATGGGGCCGCCGGTGGCGTAGGCGGCGTTCAGGGACTGAATATTCTCCATGGACAGGGTCTTACCGGAACCGGTAAGTCCGCCTGTGGAGCTGCTGCTGCTGTTCCTCCTGTGTCCCAGTCGCGGGGAGCGAGGGAGTCTCGGGGAGCGACCGGGACTTCCGGAGACCGATCCATTACCATTGGATCCAACGACATCCAGCTTGGAGACGGAACGGGAGCTCCCGTACATGGTTAGCAAATGGGATTTATCTGCAGTAGAGAGTTGAAATGTATCTAGATCGGGGGGAAAGAATCACATGAGAGGGTGATCAAATAGTCCGGAGAGTCAGCTGGAGTCCTGTGGGATGCATTCGCGAGAAGGGGAAACATTTGTCTGAGGACCTTTGCGCCAAAAACAAGCCTACAAAAGGCTGAATTTTAAATCTGGAGAAAAACTCCTCATCCCGTTTTACTTTTGTTTTTCTTGACTTTCGCTGTCCCGGTGCACAGTTGAGACGGATGTGATGGCGGCCTTTTCCGACACCTTCACGATAATCCCCGGGCTTCGTTGGTAAGCGGGAATCAATAGGGCAGTCCTTTCGGATGAAGATATCTGGCTAATCCACGAGGCTTTGGATTATTCAATCACCTGAAACGAAAAAAAGAGACCGAGATTTGGTGAGCATAAAACAAAGCCATAATCTGGTATATAAACTGCTACGGGTTTCTTGTCTTTGCGAAGTGCAGATTCTGAGCATCGCTGTTGAAAAATGTACTCATGAGCTTCATCCACGAGAAAGTATGACAGGGGAAAGTAGTTGTGTGGGAGTTGTTGTCCGAAATGGTTACTGATGCCTGTCAACACTACAATACGGATCTTGTTTTCAGCACTAAGGTTACACGCAGCCCTCGAAGACGATCCCAATGCCCATTTATTTGAATCGTTTCTAAAAAGGGAGGAGGGAAGTATCTTCCGTCTCTTTGCCTCTTGAATTTTCCGCAAAAACACAGTAACCCTTCTCTCAGTGGCATCGAGAGAGAGACAAGCTACAAAATGATGGGCAAGAAAATGATGTTGTTTAAAAACTAGTATAGTGACTTATCAATGTACTGATAGGCCTACTTTACATTACACTACAAACTCAATAATGAGACAAATATTAATAAACCGCCAGTGGACAAAAAAACACCGAAATGTTTAATGTCAACTGTGCTATTTTTAATGTAAACGTGTCCCGTCTGAAGAACACACATTTGTGTTCGTAAGATACATGTGAATGATGGCAAACCTGCTAAGATCAGTGTATCTCTGGAGTGCAGAGGGAACCGTGACCCAAAACCAAAACGAATGCACGCGTCAGACCGTACGTCATGAACGGTGTATTATATCACACCCACGGGATATTTTCAGATCACTACGACAGAGGGAAAACTGTCATAAATGGAGGGCGACTATTTATGACCATTAATAACCATTTAGTCAAAGATATTAAAACAACATCAACAACAATATTTGTGCACGCTATCACTCCCATCTCTCCACATAATTAGGTCACGCCGAAACCGTTCTCTCCCAAAAGCGGCTTATTATCAAGACCATCAACAGGATGATGTGTTGGGTGTATTGTGTTGAAAAAGCTCGGTGGTTCGGTCATTTGTGTCGCCTCGTGTGATCACAAAACGTGGCTCTATGTCCCGGCCACACCTTAAAACCATCTTCTTCGGTTCGCGCTCTTTCCCGAACGCCGGTCACCACATCAAACCGCTCCGTTACACCGCAGATAAAATCAGATAACCATCAGCCGACTTGCTATTCATATACGCTGAAAATCGGGTTTGCAAGCCGCAGGATTATAACTGATTAAACATGGAGAAAAAATGCGATGTTTTTTTTAGCCGATTACATTTTGTCATTTATTGACTCCTGATGTAATAATGCCGAGATGAAATTAAATTAAAGAAACACGCATCCGCCCTATTCCTGGTAATTAATAGTCACACTGTACAGAAGAATCGGCTACACTCGACGCTAAAACTGTTAAACACGACACGACATAACAAATAGAGCAAATAAACCATGAAATAGTTTGGGGATTCTTTTGCAGCATGTAATAGTGATCAGTGCATTTTGTCGGAGAACATGAAAAATCCAAAGAAGGCTGCCAGCTCCACGAAACCTTATTATTAACACATGGATATGGTAACACCTCCCCAAGAAGTCATGGCGTTCCTCTCCACCTTGTCTACTGGAAAGGGAGATGGTTTTCTGCAGTTGGCAGCAAACGGCCATACCTCAGCTCAACAGGGGCTGCAACTTGTTTTCATCGACCCTTCAAAGAACAAAGATATATCAGGCTTTCTATCCGTGGGCCAGCCGGCGAGAATTACGCACTTGAAATTGGAGTTACATCTTATATTTCTGAGTGAGACAGAGAGAGAGAGAGAGAGAGAGAGAGAGAGAGAGAGAGAGAGAGAGAGAGAGAGAGAGAGAGAGAGAGAGAGAGCAGCATTTGAAAGGAGAGGCGCACTTCAGGCGCTGGCTGAGATTTGGTGTGAATGTGTCTCGCTGCCTGCGGTCCTGCAGTGTGTGATGGTTACGTCTCTTAGAGCCAGACAACCAGTCATCGAAAAGGTTATCTTTTATGGATCCAGACAGCGAACACAGGATTTCATGAACCGACACACTTGTAATGGGAGACTAACAGAGATCCCGATCTGACTCAATCTATTCACCAGCACTCAGTGCGGGTATGAACGACAATACCTTCGTTCTCATCGACAATGAACAATGAATGTAAACATCATGGTTTAGAGCAGAGCGCCAATGCAGGGTGAATTTTTAGAACTGTCAAGGACATAGTGCACAATCGAACCTAAAAGTTGAAACGGTTTCCACTGGAGTTATGAATCACCGGCTTGACTTGGAGTCGCCAAGCAGACATTAGGTAAAGGGGAGCCCAAACCGGAGATAAGACGATGAAAAGAAGATGAACACCGAGAAGCCGGGTCACACAATCATGAGTTTATCTCATCCTTACATTGGGGTGTGACACACATTGCAATGCGCCGCGTAATGACAATCAGAGTTATTTGGGTTTCCTGAATATTTGAACTCTGCGCTGGGTGTGTGCTTGATCTAATTCCTCATATTCTGTTTCCTTTTAAACCAGCGCACCCAAACGCTGGCTTTGGAGCACGAGGGTGTGGCCCGGTTTTTTGTTTTAGGTGTCTGTTTTACATTTTCTTTTGGAAATTTTGTATAGTTGTGCTGTTAAAAAGTAACAGCGATCTTGCACAAGCCTGAAGATCGTGCAGATGCATTCGTGACTGGTGTTTCTTACACCTACCCACAGCCTGCTCTGAAGGAAATCCACCAATCCCATCTGATGGAAGCGGCCCGACCATCTATGCAGCCCTTTGTTCGCCACAGCCTGGCTTTAGTTTTTCTGTCCGACTCATGGCCGCGCAGAGGAACTCATTGTCCAATGAGATGTTCCTGACAGCCAGTCGCTTCTAACCACACGCTCTCAAACAGAAACAGGGACATCTGCTCTCTCTCCCTTCGGGCCACATACACACACCTGGATAGAAACAGGCCAGGACCCTGCCTCTAGCAGACGGCTGTACACACAGCGGAGAACATGAGCCGCACAGGCCCGTGCACACACTGCATCAACTGTACAAAGCTGCATAATCAGCTCGCACAATACAAGCGCGTGTGTGTCTGGAAACAGGACGTCACAAACCGGCTCGCGTCGCGTGCACATCTGGTCGGCGGCCGTGAATGCGCCCGTGTTTGTGACGCGAATCACGCGCGCAAACGCTTATCTGAGGCCGATAAATGATATGACTGCAAAGACGGAGATGTGGCGTGTTGGTCTCCCTCCTCCCTCTCCCCCCCTTTGGGACCTGCTGACCTGTAGATAATGTAAATGGCCCAATTCTCATTATGATGCCCGTGAACACATATTTATTTTGCGAATGGCTTCAGACCTCTTGGATGCCGCTCCTCTCTCGCTTCAGTTCGGGTCACATGAATAAACCATCGGTGTGTCCAACAGGTGGAACATTTATTTGTGATGGTTTCAGATATTGAGATGGCCTGTGTGACGCCCAAGCAAAGGGAGGGCCGGACTAAAAAAAATAACCACCGGCGTATGATTTCACATGAGGCTGACAGTCTGCAAACTTGGAAGGGAATTTGAAAGTGAAGAAACAATAAATACACAAATATCATCACAATGGGAGACCCACATTCACACACACCTATGACGCAGTAGGCATCATGAGACTCACCGTATGACTGTCCAAGAGCCATCTGCTACAGGCGGTGCGTCCCCCCGGCTCAGTTACACACCGACGCATTCAGCTCCCTTCATTGACCTTGGCAATAAACCTCCAGTTTGACAAGAATGCAGAGAAAATGATGTATGACAGATGATGAGCTTAATATGATAGAATATTTGTGGGGACTTTGTTATGTTTGCAAAGACGCTAGGGAACGTCTTCCAAGTGGTATGATATCTGACACCAATTCAAAGGTGTCAAGGATAAAGCCTCTCCAATTTCTCCCACGATTGAAAAGCAAAGCCGAAATAATCAGGAGCTGCCATCTTCGCACCAAACTCGAATGTGAGAGGCCAGTCCGCTGCGGAACAAATCCTTTTCACGCTTCGAGACACAATATCGCCGTATCGCCATCCATTGAAATTCTTATCCACAGTTCACGACGTGAACGCCCACGTCAACCTATGGCCACCGTTCTAAATGAAGAAAATGACTGAGAGCGGACATAACGCGGCCTTCATCGGGACAACGTCTCCCTTGCATGTCAGTTCAGCTGACAACTCTGTTTGAATGAGAGGACGAGGCGGGCAGCGCCTGGCACTGTTTGTTTCTTCCCTCTGCTATTAACTGTTGCACTTGTTAACTCGGAAAATATATGAGGAGAGGACGAATCAAGGCGGAATATTTCTGCGTCTTCGATGCACGGTTGTCTCTCAGGAGGCTGAACCTTTCCGCTGCAGGGATTAATCCCGACGCCGTGAAAACACGACTGCTAATTACAAGTGCATATTAAATAATCTCAACTATTTCATCATAAAAGTTGTACAAACCGGAAAAAAAAAAATGTAAAACACATACATAAACGTATACCAGTTCTCTACTGTGGGTTCTAACTCTTTATCCGTTAGGATTTTCTTCCACTCCCCAACCTTTCCTCCATTACCGGCTTGTCTGGACACCGGCATTGAAGCTAAATCAAACCAGAACCATTCTTCCTTCTGCACTTTGTGCGCCTGAAGAACCCGCTTGGACTTTTTTGTACATTAAAACTGCACGACAGAAACGGTCGGCGTAGAAAGCACGAGAAGTACGCGACAAATCGTCCGCTAACAAGCTTGTATCTGCGAGCGATGTCAAGAGGGAACGACACAAGCTGTGTGTGAAGTCATCCAATTCAAACAAACTTTTCATCCTCTTCCTGTTCCCGTAAACGGCCATGGTTCTTGTCTCCTCGCGTCCTTTCCTCGAGCTCACACATGACGTTGTCACAGGCCTCATAAAATCCTAGAATATCCCAGCTGGCTACCGAGAAAGCCTCCCGACATTGAACTCACAGTACTTAGCCCCGTGGATATCAAGTATGCACTGTCTGGCAAAGTCGCAAACAAACCCAGTTATTGCGTAACTGAAAAATGAGATACAGCAGGAACCGGGGCTTTTTGACTTTTGATAGTCATACTGATTTTGCGGGCGATATCAGGACATCTTTACTGTCAAAAAGGTGGGAAAGGGGAGGAAAAAAATGACTGGTTTGACTGCAGACACTCACCTGTACGCCTTATTTTATGCCTCGTCCTGATGCATCACCGAATCTACTTTTCCGACGGGGGTTTCTCTCCCACGTACTTTCACTTCCTTCCTCTGAGTGCCCCCCTTTCTCTCCATCAGCATTCCTGAAGGTGTTCAACATGTTCTATTTATGTGACAACCACGCATCTGTCTGTCACACCGCACGGTAAAACACACACACATAAGCGCACACTCAACCTATACTTAGCCAGCTGGCGTTTCAACTCGGGAGCCAGCTTTGACAAGGCGGGTCTATCGCCTGGGGGCTCCGGGCTACTGAAAACACATTATAGTCATCTCCAATGTTATTATTCTACATTATTTTTCTGATCCGGATGGGTTGGATGTCGCATGACCGTCTGAGGTTACACACCCCGCCGAATGTAATGACGACGGTCACGCCGAGCGATACCTTCCGCGCGCCCGCTCGGTCAGAAGATTAGCGATAACATCCAGACAGTCCTTTTTTCATCCTTCAGGGGAACTTTATCAGAAACATCAGAGATCTTGATAAAACTGGTCTCAGTGCAAAGACAAGGCAACTCATTAATCCGCCGGGTGTCATATTTTTGCACATCAAAACATGTAACGACCGTCTTCCTCTTTTTTTCCCCCCACATTCCTGTGGAAATAATGCCTTAAAGGACGTATAATTAAGAAAAGTTAGCGATTCATTAGCCAAGTATCAGAGAGAGTGGCCTGGTTAGGATTTAGCAACTACTCAAAAATCAACAAGAATTGCCTTAAAATGAGCGTATAAATAAGCAAAACATTCAATATAAATAACAGACACATTCATTGTAAATTCAGCCCGAAAAGTGCATTTTTGAAAAGTCCCATTAAACTACTCTTCATTTTGCAGGGCTGACCTTCAGCTGATCTATTTCTGTTGTCTGGTGGACATGTGATCTTCCAAATCTGAGCAGATCTAAAGAGAAATGCAGCTTGAATTTTTTCCTTCCCCTCAGAGGGCTTCGATGCTGCTTGTATCGAGTCGCGTATGACTTACGTGCACTCTAATATGTAACGCTGAGAATGTTCAGGTGTCGGGAAATGAGCCGTACAAGCTCAAGCGATACCGTCTTCCTGCAGCTCGCTGATATACATTGCACAACTCATCCAGTTTGGTTTGGGGAATGTTACCGTATGGGGTTTCTTTCTTCCCGCAACATATTGTCTCCGTGTCGGGAAGGTATATTTACGGACACAAATTAGAACCGCGGAAGCCGACTGAGGCTACACGATGTACTGCGCAGAATAGCTAAGCAAAATCACGGTCCCGTTGAATGTTTTTCTCACTAGTGAAAGAGGAATTCAAAAATAAAGAAATCCCTCGCAGGCGCACGCAGGATATTACGTTGACCGAACCTGCATGTGGGTTTTTCAATTAACTCAACTGGCCAATAAGGTTTGGAAAAAAAAAAAACATTGACCCAATGTGACAGTGAATAATGAGCTCAGGGAGAGATGTCTGGGTAAGATAGCGATTTTTCCAAAGTGTCTAAGGCTCTCTTAACTCCGCCGTTTACCACTGGCCCTATCAAGGACAAAATATAACATGGTTGAAACACTGGAAAACTCAATAATGGTAAGGCACCGATAGTATCAGCTCCGGTCTGTTATGTACTTCAGGAAATTAACCGTGGGATGGAGGAGGAGCAAACAAAATACGCGCAAAGCCAGAAAGTTATCACAAACTCCTGCACTGTACAAACAACACTGCTACACAACAAGTACACTGATGCCAAAATCAACAGCGTACTGACTCAGTCCGAGTTGTTGGTTTGATAACCAAAATAGAGCGGGTACAAGGACGTGGTTGGATCACCTCTTATTAAGGGAAGGGAAGTGAGTGCTGGAGTTCAGGAGGGCCGACGAATTCATGCCGATTTATATAGAAACAGAGACCAATTCCAATACATGGATCAATGCGAATCAATAATATGGGTAAACTTATTTTCACCAAGGAAAACTTCTTGGAGGGCGTCACTGTTACTTTCACCTTCTTTTTCGCGATATCTTTTGATTCGTGTTTCAATTTATTTGGCAACTCTGGTGATTTTGCTAATTTCGTTTGCAAGCACACATGCTGCTACCCTGATTTTTCACTTTCGAAGTAGACACAACTTTTGCAGAACATAACGTTCCCTGAGTACACGACACACACATCGGGAGTTAACCCCCGGAATATGTCCCACTCGCACAAAGCGTCACGGTGCATTTTATATTTTATCATTTCCCCCATCACTTTTTAATAAGTCCATCGTAATTTAATGAACCCAATAAATGTGTTTCAGTTCCTCTACGTTCTGTGAGGTAGGATGTAGTCTTTTTCAGATGCCGTTTGTCACAAGTGTGACCCATCGCCTATGTCCTCGTGGAATGTGGCCGACAGTTTTTTACAAACTCCGTGTCTTGATGGAAAAATTACGAGGCAGGATTATATCCGCGACACGCCATCACAGTCAGAAAATGAGCCGTCTGCATCCTCGACTGACAGCCTGGATGCTTCTTTTAAAGCAACTCAAGATTAAGCCGATGCACCCGGAGTGTGCGCCAGTGCCACGCCGTGCCCAAGACAAGAGCTTTTAAGGGAGATGTTGAGCCAGGACGTGCAGGAGTCAGGAGGCTCGCAGGGCAAACGGGTTCATGCGGTATCAAAGATTCAGAGGGCTGAAACTGGGCCAGGCCCGGGTAAAAATATGAGAGCTAATTCCACGGCATCCCGGTATTTCTAGCGTAGACCATTCATGTGTGTGAAAGTCAAACGGTGGTGATTTAAAACCGTCCAGGGAAGTGTTTACAGTAATCTGTGGACGGAAGCCGGCTCCCTGACCAGTGTTCCTGAAGGAGGGGCAGCACAAACAAATGCTGCCTTTAGTTGAGCAACACTGAGGAAATCACAGGTCCCCCCCACCCCCTTTTCCTTTTTTAGTACAGACTGTCCCCCCACACACAACTGTTGTAAACACACACACACACACACACACACACACACACACACCCTGCTCTCAGATGCACGTTTGGCTTCGGTCTATTTGGTTTGCAAAAATGTTATCGGCAGATCCCGAGTCCAGCAGTGCAGCCTGACAGCTGTTGACACTTCTGTGCATTGCAACTTCTCCCGGTCCTCCTTGTGTGAGGCTTTTCAGAGGGACATTACACCGATGCCACGGGCTGTGCACCCACCGTGACACCTAACCGGCGCTGTAAAGGACTTTTACGGGGACGTAAAATGTCAACTATACGGCTTTGTGGAACTACGAGCTTGTCAGCGACACTTCCACTGCAGCCTGCAACGCGGGGCGAGCAGCTCGGTAATCGCATTTGGAGACACACGGACATGACATGGTGTTATTAGCCTGTTATTCCGGGGAAAGCCTCGGGCTCCACAAGCGGTTTTACGGAATACAACGGATGGGGAAAGCCAGGTTTGCTCAATGAGCACACACACACACACACACACACACACACACACACACACACACACACACACACACACACACACACACACACACACACACCCCTGCGCCCCCCCGCGCGCGCACACCCGACCGGCCGCAACCCCAAGTACCGCTAAATTTTTGAACGTGTTACTGCGTGGAGCGATGCCCTGCAAAGGCTGGTAGACC
>CAAKHD010013633.1:49532-59631 GCA_901007705.1 Fistularia tabacaria | reverse complement strand
CCCCCCCTCCCGCCCCCCCCCAAGGGATCCTTCCCCCCCCTCTCCCCTCCCCCCCCCCCCCCCCCCTCCGAGAATTGCGGTGAAAACGAAAGGTGGACTGTGAAAACCGGGGTGTCCGAGGCAAAGGGTTTGTCCGCTGATGTAAAAGGCAGAGTTGTGTCTCTTCCGAGCCCAGACAGTGTGGCTATAAAGAGAGACTAGTGACTAGCTCAGGCTAGTGAGCATCACAGAGCAGCAAACTGAGCTGTTGAGCATTTCATTTCACTTTTGTTTTTTATTCACGGGATATCTGTCTTTTCTTGAAAGGAAATTGTTTTTTTTTGGCTGGTGTTTGCCTGTAGGAAAATATTTTCACCTGGATTTACTCTTGAGAAGTCGCAGATAGAGCCATAGCAAGTAAATGCAACTGATTTTATTGGTTTTATATTTTTGTATCATTTATTTGATGGGTAATGTTGCTTTATTGGAAAAAAAAAAAACTAACTAACAGGCTTTCTTAGTTCCAGGTTTGATAAGTGCAAGAAGGTAATTTCAATACGTTTTTGAAAAACATCGACAACAATCTGGCCCTGGACTTGCACCAATTTTTGAGATTTTTTCCCCCCTGTTTATTTGACTTTGACACCCCTGGGCTTCGAGCTGCAGCATTGGGCTATCATGATATAACTACAGATCTGTTTGGCCGTCAAAGTTTACGGCGCATCCTTCACATCCTTTTTTCCTGTCTGTTTTTTTTTTTTTTTTCCCCCCTTGGCTTTTCTTGCCGTCAAATGAACTTTGACACGCGCCGTTGCGCTGATACTAATTGCAGCCCAAGCAGAGCCAGCAGTGACGGCCGCGGCTGACATTGGGCGAGATGCCGGGTCCCCGTCTGCGATTCCGACCGCCGCATATGCAGACATAGAACCGTTCGTTCGCTCGTTCACATGTAAGGACAGTTTTGTCGCCCCAGACCTAAACTGACGCCCCACAGATTTGATTATGTGGTACGCCTGCCCGGCTCGGCCAAGTCTGTTTTCACCACACGATCGTCAATCACTAAAAATGGCCGGCCTCCTAATAGCACTTACGTAATGAAATTTTGGTGGGGGAGCTTATCTCCTCCGTTAATGGCATTAGATGGAGCCAGAGCCGGGAAGGACTCCAGAGACGTGACTGGGTGATGGAGCATACTGTGGAGCTTTGGGTTCGGGTTCGAACCTTCAACACTTGAACGTCACAAATGGGATGGGATTTAAAGGCTTCTTGTCACCTTTTCATTGCATACAAAGACAGTATGGCGTCTTTGCAGTGAACAGTCTCAGCGTGCAGTAGCTCTCTGGGCTTCAGAGGCCATTCCCAGCAGAGCAGCAGTATATCTTGAGATCAATGGAGCAGAGAGCAGGGAGGGGGTCATAAAATGCGCAGGCTGTCCAATGAATTTATGGCACTGCATTTACACGACTTGTCATTGGTGTGACTATCTCATTTCTTTGGTCTTGCAGGTGAATTTCTCAAGCGACCGAGGGGAGAAAAATGAATGTCACACCATCAGCATCCACCTTAAACGCGACCCCCGCTTGCGTGGACATCAAAAAAAGCGCCATCAGTGACATCTTGATGACCGTGTACATTTTCGCCTTTGTCTTCGGTCTGATCTTCAACGTGCTGACGCTGTGCCCCATCATCAACCAAGTGCGGAGGCAGAACATTCTGGGCATCTTCCTGCTCTGTCTGTCCATCTCGGACATGCTGTTCATCTTCACCCTGCCCCTCTGGATTAACTACTACAACAACGACCACCGCTGGCAGCTGGGTCCTCTGTCCTGCAGCGTCGCTGGCTTCTTCTACTACTCCAACATGTACATCAGCATTTTTCTGCTCTGCTGCATCTCCGTGGACCGCTGCCTCGTGGTTTTGTACCCGCTCCACACCAAGACAGGTCGCACGTCACGTTACGCCTGGGTGCAGTGCCTCATCGTCTACGTCATCGTGGTGGTGCTGCACATCATGGTGCTGTACTACGACAATCTCAAAGACGCCCACGATGACAAGAACAAAAACGATCGCTGTTACGAGACCTACCCCATGGAGCCGCCCATCGCCATGTTCAATCTGATCCGAGTGGGCGTGGGATTCCTGGTGCCGCTGGTGGTGTTGGCCATATGCTACTGGAAAGTGCTAGCCACCGTCGGCCAGAGCCCCGGCTTGACGGCTCAGGCGAAGAGGAAGGTTCGCATACTGTCTTTTGGCGTGATTGGAATCTTTTCAATTTGCTTTGCCCCGTACCACATTCTCCTGCTCGTGAGATCCCTGGTATTCTACCAGTCTAGCGACACGAAGAACCCAAACGACAGCTACTGCCAGTTTGAAAAACAGATGCACTTTTTTTTCTCGTGCACCCTCGCGCTGTCGAGCCTGAACTGCATGGTTGACCCCGTGTTGTACGCGCTGGTCAGTAACAGCGTCCAAGAGGAGGTCAAATTGTGCTGGAGGAGGAACCAGAGTACACGGGCGGATAACTGTGACCTCAGGATGTTCAAGAGAGAATTGCGGAATGCTAATTTAATATGAACACAGACCGTGTGTGGGGGTTTCTGTTGAAAGAGGGCATATTCTCACTCTGTTACTGACAACTGTCATCATATTAGTAGGAGGATCAGTCATTCATGTACAACAGGACATCCTCAGAGACGGCCACGTGCCATTCCTTTCCTTTTTATCTCGCTTGTATCGGCGCACTGCGGAAGAAAAGGTCTTGAATAGCCGGTAATTAGACCTCAGTCATGGCCTGAACATTCCCAGGGGGCCTTTGGCAAAAGCCACTTAAGCTTTGTTGATGGACAGCGTCAAAGCTCAAGAGGCTCCGCGTGTGGGAAAATATTGTCATTGTCGGACCTTGATGAAGTTACCAAAAGAAGAAAAGCACTTACGCCGAAGCGTTCCCAAAGAAGTATTTATTTCCACTGCCATGTGATTTTCACCGGCTGACTGTGAACTGTGTATAATGTAAATGTGTGCAAACAAGTTATTTGGGGGGACGGAAGAAGCAAACAAATAAATAGATATCAGGTTTTTTTTTTTCCCTTCAACCCATGTGTTAATCAATCTTGAAAATGCACTTAGGCATAATGATTGCACAGCTGGCTGCTGCAGTGTGTGGTGTGAGCACAGGCTGCGGGCTGTGTGTGTGTGTGTGTGTGCGTGTGCGTGTACATGTGCACGGGTGTGCGCTTGCCCGTGGCATGGTTATGTGGAGCGGAGTTACCTGCATGTGCTTAATTGTATTACCAGTATATTGGTGATGGTGGCGATGGTTTGGATGCAGGCCATCGTATGCTAACATCATGAACCCATGTTTTTATGCTTTTCAGTTCTCCCCTTTTCCCGCCTGAATAATTACGTGAATATGATGGCCTGCAAACAGCTGCATCGCTCACGATCCATTTCCCCGTCTCTGTTATTGCACGTCGAAAAAACGCTTCGCCAATAAAAGCAAGTCAATTTGAGGTACAAAAGAGGGCACTTTGAATACCATTTGACTCAATTTTTGCAAATGACACAGAGCGTTGGCGTGAGCACAGCTGCTGTCCATCAGCCTTTAGCATTTGACCCAAGACATCGGAGTTCCATTGAATCTCAGCTATTTTGGAGCTCATGTACCAAACTCCGTCCATTCGCATCCTGGCATGGATTAGCCGTTCCGACGGATACTTGGGGTCGGTCTGAATTCCATCGACATGCCGTTCGCAGCGCGGGAGTTATTTCAGCGCTGATAATTGTCAAACCTTTTTTTTTTTTTTTTTTAATTGAAACACAAATGTCTCCAATGTAATGCATTAAGCCTACTCAATTTCTACCGTCTTTATTAAGTACGGTTCTTTGCCCCCCTGTTATTGTGACTGGAATGCAACACCAAGTGTAGAACATTAAACAGCAGGTCATTGTTAATCATTGTGAAATCTTATCGGGCTTGATTTCTTCTCTTGAACGTCTTTCCCTGCTCATCCGGGCGGCTACTCACAGCCGTGAGTATTTCCAAGTGGTATTGTCATCCCGTATCCTATCAGTGAGGCTCTGATTGCCCTAAGCAGGAATCTCTCTTCTTCCAATTGCAGATTTTTTAACCTTTGGTCAGAGGCGATGATGGTGAAACTCAACTATTCATGGTCATATTTGTTTAGCAGTGACATGAAGTTAGTGTCACATTCTTAGGAAGTTTGCAGATTCATTTGCTTATTCATTCACTATCTATGTCTTATCCTGCCCTCAGGGCCACGAGAGGGGCTGGAGCCTATCCCAGCTATCGTTGGGCAAGAGGAGGGGATCGCCCAGGACCCGTAGCCAGTTGATAACAGGGCCACATAAAGACATACCGTATAGATTTAACCATTCCCTCTCTCATTCACGTCACATAGAGACATTCAACCATTCAGCGCCTCACTCACCTATCATGTAGAAACATACAACCGTTCATAAATGGACCATTCATAAACCCCATGACCGAATTAATGAATTACACAAAAAGCAATGATGCAACTTAAGTGAACATAATCTGCATTGAGTGAAACTTAATTGATATTCAAGTGAAAAGAAAATGTTAGCGTCCCCTGCTTTAAAACACCAAACCTACATTCAGGCATGTTCTCCATCCAGTTACAGTTGTTCAGTTTTGAATGAAAAAAAATCTCAGGGAAAATCAATATAAATTCAGGATTCAGGACATATCATGATAACAACAGGGACTTTAAGAGTGTCAAACAAATGCATTCAATAAATAACGTCTGAATTGCGTTAAAGGAATCTATAAGAACCTCTAGTTTTGCCATGGAAACCAGTCCTTTCAGCTTCTTGGCTGATGCAATAAGTTTTCTTAAAACATGTTAAATCAGTATTGCTTTGAGTCAAATGTTGGGAAACTACAGGGATTTAAAATTTGACTCTGACCCAGACTTTCTGTTCCTGTTCTCGTACCGATCTGATTATGATGATGGTTATGATTGTACCCGAAAGTACAAGACATACATACGATTTTAGCTCCCTCCCGTGGTATGGAGTGGAAGTTCTGAAATTGAAAAAAATAAAATAGATTAATAATATATTGTGCAATCAAAATATTACCCAAAATGAAAATAATCCAGCAGTAGGGCATGCAGCTTTTTTTGGTCCTCTTTCCAGAAACCCATAATGGCAGCCCATGAGTGCTCTCTGCCTGAAGTGGCTTCTGATCGCCATCGGGTTCTCCGGTTTCCTGCCAACCTTTAGAACACAGTTCCGGGACTCGGCTCCCATGACAGAGAGAATGGCTGCCGGGGTTGTGAATTAAGACGAATTTTCAAGACAATTTTCAGCACTAGTTGTCCCAGGGTCTATGTGCACAGCCTGCCAGGGTTCTCGGGTTCTTTCCAGCGGAACTCACTGGCGATCCGCTGACAACCATACTTGACTTTCAGAGATGCTGGTCCACGATCTGATTATACGAATGCAAAGTCGATTGATGGAGCTTTAACCTGAGGAGTTCTGGCTCCGTGTTCACTCATGAACATCCATATGATCACTTATGGGGCTTAAAAAAGAACCAGCCGTGACTCATCACTGTTTCATTCAAGACCACGGACTCCCCCTTACAATTCCAGAAGACCAGAAAACCCCACCACCTGTTGGGTGCAAATGCAAACAACCCTCAGGGATTTTCCCATCGATTTCGTCACAACAATGACGTAATCCTCTACTCGGCAGAGATAAACCCGACACACTTGGCCCCGGACCAAACTCTGTGGCCTGACGAGACGTAGTGGGCGTTACTCCATGGTCCACACTAAGTCCAAAGAGCCAATCCACTACATCAGAAGACAACACACCAAAGTCTTCTCCTCCGCCGTCCGAAGGAACGAGCGTCAAGCATGACGGCGTTGGCTTTAACTGAGTGATTCATTGGCGATGACGTAACAAAAACACCATCGCTTAGCAAAGTGGCTATTTATAGATATACCATTTCAACTCCTGGGCCTTCCACTTTAAAATCCTACATATATATATATATATATATATATATAATATAATTATATATATATATATATATATATAATTATATATATATATATATATATTTATATATATATTTACATGTATACATGTAAATGAGCTGTAAAACTTGAAGGCAGGATTTTCATTTTCTAAGATAACTTAAAGCAATTATGACTACTTAATCATACTCCATCACAGCTGAATTAACGAGGCATAAATTACGACGGTGAATGTTCCGTCTTTTGCCGGACGACTGAAATCATTTAATTCCGCGCACAATCCAATAATGTACTGCGGAGGATTTAAATAACCTCGGCAGAGGCTGTACAGTGGAAGAAAGAAGAAGAAAGCCTATCATCCGTCTGTAGGATCACAAAGGCGGCCTTTTGTCCATAAACCGAGACCAGAAACCCAAATCAGGTGCCAAGGGAGGCTGGAAGTAAATAATAATTGCATGGTTGTCTGACAACCAAAAGGGCGTTTATTGTGATGAGTCATCGAAAAGTGTCTTGTGTCACACCAGACCCTCGCCGTGACGACATCCTACAAAAATCTGACCACTCAAAATCACCTCAGCGGAGCTACTCTGGCACTTGTTTGATTTTTACAGACCATTTTGTTTTGTCTTGTTGTTTGTCTCTGTTTTGGGCCCCGACGTCACTTGCCCGTGCATAATCTCGCCTCGACGTCCTTGGTCGAACCGCAAATCAGCAGCATACCAGTGTTTTGTAACCTTTTTTCACGATTTGACTTGTTCTCTGAGGGCAGTTAAGAAATCAACAACAGTGTTTGGCAATGTTTATCCAAGCTAAACATCTACGTCAAAACATTTCAGGTCTCCTCATTTTTATTCCAACAGCTGAAAGAAACACCAACAATTCTGTTCCATATCTCTTTTCACATCACCTACAAGATGCCTACATGTTTACAAGAAACACTTTTGTCGCTCTTTTAACTGTGGTTCCACATTGAACAGCTGCGTCTGCGCCGCAGAGATTGCCTTGGTTCCCCCGAGAGACCTCGTGTCCACCCACTGCAGATGAGATACTTGTATGTTTACAAAGAAAAAAGTGGAAGCAACCGATCCTTATCCCTTCATAGAAATTGAAGGTGACCATATTGGGAAGTCTATTTTCAGATCTGGGAAAAACATACCCTAAAACTGGATCGGTTTACCAAACTGGAAAGACAGGTGAGACACTATTTGATATAGATTTGTGTTATTTATAACACCGTAATGTTAGATTCTGATACAATAAACCATATAAATAGGAATAGAAATTCACTCTTCCCCCCTGTGCTGGACACAATGTCCGCTCCTCTTGCCCTGGGCGACACCGGATCTGCCAGAGCACAGTGCCGGGAAGTAGTTGTGGTCCTCTCACATGCACTTGTAGAGGAGAGCACTTCACGGTCTCAGGGTTGAGAGACCGATCCGCAGCCTGAGGCTCCGGGCTCTGATGCACTTTTCCTGAACTATATCTCACATACGGGCTGAATTATTCTGCAGTCTGTCTCATCTGTTGCCGTTGTAGAGTGGCTTCTGTCAGGACCGGCGTGTTCCGCTCAACTGGGGCCGAGCAGCGCCGATCGGCCAGGAGACATTTTTAGTTCTGCATTTGTTTGTCAGTTAAACTAATGTTCATCCTGAAAGGCTTCTTGGTTTGGCAAACAGTGATACCTCTGAGAGTCATCAGTGACACTCTGCAGCGTCCCAGTTGCTAGGATACTTTCACAGCTAATTCCGCTAAGGTTGCTGACCGTCATCAGTATAACTTTATAGCAATCTTTTGAGGGTGGACAGCCATCAGATCGGGTTCTCCGCAAAGGGGACGGGCATGTAGGTCAACTTGAACCAACAAGTTTTGAAATGTCAGCATGTCTCAGGGGTGTAAACTTCATTTCTCTCCTCTCCAGGACATCCCTCCATCCCTCCAGGAATTCCCTCCACTTGCTCCGGGCTCTCACTACAGATCACACTGTCATCTGCAAACATCATAGTTGATGGTCGATTCCTGTCTAACCTCATCCATCAATCACCATTGCAAACAAGAAGGGGCTCAGCGCTGATCCCTGATGCAGATGAATGTGTAGATCATTTTTTTTTTTGGTAAATGTTTTTGAGTCATTTGCAAGACAGATGGGCAGGTTCAATGCAGCTCATGATTCAGGTAAATGTTACCTCGTCCTCTCTCTTCATTCATCACGAAGAGACAAATGAACAGTTCTTTCCGTCTGTAAAACAACTCGGCATCGAAACTGATGACGCCAGGAGAAGAACGTCTTTAAAACTAAATCCATCACAGGAAAGCGAGAAAGAAATGGCAGTCCTGCAGAACCTTTTACGAAGTGCCTCCGGGAGGATAGAAGACAAAATCAAATATGGAGCTAAATGCAGTCTCAGGGTCAGAAATATGAGGGCTGCTCGGCGACAAACAGACCACATAATGGATATAAAGGGCGACTCTTCGGGGGCGCCGGGGGACTTCGACTGTGCAGGTAAACATGTCGACTCAATCCTCCCGTCCTGGAAAAGAGAAATCATCCTGGATGGACACCAACGGAGGACTGGGGACAGTAATTTGATCTTTATGGATGATTTTGTTGTTCGTGAGGTGAATATTGAATTAATCATTGAGGCAATGTTTCCCCCCCCCAACACAGTGACAGCAAAGGGACTTGATTCATCAGGCAGGACATTTATTCATTTTGTATCGATTAGACTTAACACTTTACCGGGATTTTAAAATGACATTTAAAAAGCAGATTTCTGCAACGTGTCCATCCCTGTTCCCCCTCAGCGTCTGCACAGATAAGGATCTTTAAAACGAACACAAACACGTTTTATTGTCATTCACTGATTGGACACAGAGTTGAACTATGAAGCTAAATCATAGACAAAATATATAGTATAGTATATATGTAGTATGTTCTGTATAAACATTAAATATGGGGATCTAAAGTAGTATAGGCAATTTAAAATACACAGGTCGTGTAACTCTTCCTACTCTGTCATTCAGGTTGGGTGAGATGTTTTTTTTTCTTCAGCACTGAGGCGCCGCTGTTTCTTTTTGCTCTGTTTACATTGTAGCCGGTTGTTTTAATGCCGCCGGATCTGCTCAGCATCTCCAAACCGCAGCTCAGTCACCTCAGAAGTACACAGCGGTTCGCAAAAGCACGTCTTGAATCTTCATTACGGCGGCGACCGTCAATCTGGTTTAGAAACTTTGTAAATTCTACGCCGTCTTCGGGAGCTTTATTAGACGCCGTGAATTAAGAGGTCCGCCTGTTTTCAATTCACAAATGACGAAAAATCGACAAACCTGGCTTGAATTTGTCGCAATTAAGCAGTTGACTCACTCTCTTTCGATTGAGGCGTGATCAATGGGGGCGTGGGGCCTCTGAGATGTCAGTGTTGAAGATGAAATCAGCAAGACATCGATCGTTCCGCCATCCTCCGACTGCGGCAGGGACACAGGTAACCCTTCAGGTGCATGCGTACCTTGCTGTGCAGCGAGGCGTATATGAAGGGGTTGTAGCAGGCAGAGCTCATAGCCACCAAATGACAGCAGACCTGCACCACGTTTATGTAACGCTTCCCGATGACGTGGAAGTCGGGGTCCAGGTCGAGCACCAGGTTCAGCCCCTGAGCAAAGACATCGCAAGTAAATTGGTATTCTGCTCTCGACAACGCCAACCGTACCAATCCTGATAAAACCAGGAATAATCACAAAAGCAAGGATTTGCAACTCCATTTTTTTGGCTTTGTTTGATTACTTTGAGGATAAATTTAATTACAAGAACTGATATGCATGCAGTAAATGTAATATGTCAGGTGTGCCGGACCCGCCCGCCATGCGATATAGATTTCATATCTCGGTTATGGTAATGTTTGACTTTTTCCTGGGTCTTTGGGGACATAATGTTTCCTTTTTGCCTCGGTGACCTGACAATGAGCCTCCCGGGTAAATGATCTATGAAATATGAAAGTTATCGCCCCCCCCCCCCCCCCCCCCCCCTCCCCCCTTTTTTTTTTATCTCTTCCTCTCCCTCTTTCTCTTTATATAGCAACCGCGACTCATCTATAACATAG
>CAAKHD010013633.1:13882-49512 GCA_901007705.1 Fistularia tabacaria | reverse complement strand
CGGGGCCCCCAAAATTGACCCCCCCGTGGGAGAATTTTTTTTAAATAAAAGTTTTCCCCCCCCCCCCCCCCCCTCACTTTCCTTCTATTTTATTTACGATATGGGCCCAACTTTGTTCTATAAGTTATCGGCGGTGACTATCCAAAGTGAAATTGGCATGGACTGCTGACCCCAACGGTCATCTCGAGCCGTAATGTGATGTCAAAGTCATATCTAAATAAATAACAGTCATGGCATCATTTTGCTGACACCGATATTAAAGTCATTCATTGCTCCCTGCAAAGTTCCCTGGGTTCCTCATCACAAGTATCATTTGGTGAACCCTGAGAAGAGTCTATAGGGCATTAAAAATAGTTAATAATCACAGCAAAGTGATAACAATGAGCAGCTTTGCAGATTTTTTTACAATTCCTTTATTGGAAAATAATATATAATTGTGTTATTATTATATATTTAAATTTCTATATTGGGAAAAAAACAGATGGATAGGAAAAAAACATTTTAATTGTATAAGAGGTTTTATTGAGGTTCTCTTTGGGAGTGGTTAGGATCAATAGGATCAGAGTCCGTCAGAGGGACAGAACACGTTAGATGTTCTGGAGACAAAGTCAGACCGAGATGGTTTGGGCAAAGACGGAGGAGATCTGGGTAGACGGATGCTGAGGTTGGAACCGCCAGACATGAGGTCTGGAGGAAGACCGGAAAGGTTGTTTATGTACATATGAGACAGAGGACAAGGAAGTTAGTTGGTGCGAGAGAGGAGGATGCAGAGAAGAGCGTTTGATGGATCAGTAATGTCATGTTTAACACATGAAATGGCCTTCTAAGTTTTGGCGTGGTTGTTTTCGTCAGACGAATGAATAAACTGCTAAACTCAATTTAAAATGATCAATTATCGTTTTTTTTCCACAAATCCTTTCGTCATCTGGCTTGCTTGTATCAGAATCACAATCAGAAAAAAACACTTTATTTATCCCCGAGGGGCAATCGGGGGAAATTTTGAACATCAATAAATATATGGGTGAATATTTATATATTATAGGCGTAATAAATAACTGTACAGAGTTGTGCACATTTTTTGCAGGCGGGGCAGCGGGGTCTGCGACCTGAGGGGAGCCACTCAAATGGCGGTTTTAAGATGCTGGGACTGGTCTTTAAAAGGGTTATTTCTTTAAAAAAATGGTTATTTTTTTTTTCTAAACGTTTTCAAAAAAGCCATAAAAAGAGAACATCATGAGCTGGCGCGGATTGGAGCCTTAGTTAGAGGACTGACCTGCAGAGGCAGCCAGCACAGGGCGAAAGACAGCACCGATGCAACCAGCAGCGAGAAGGTTCTCTTCCGTCTCTTGCTCCAGCGCTGCTGACTGTTTGAAGGCTCCCCGGGCACCGAATATCGTTTTAGGCTGATGGTGATGGCGCAGTAGGAAATGCTAACAGACAGCAGTGGGATCATGTAGGAGGCGATCAGAATGAAGCAGGAGTAGAGCAGTTTCAGATTGTCGCTGTCTGGCCAGAATTCCTCGCAAACTATCAGGTCAATGCCGCTGGGTCGCAGGTCCAGGTACTGCGTGTAGAGGGACTGCGGCGCCGCCAGGGCTAAAGATAATAGCCAGACGCTTAAAGCCACTGCGCCGCAACCCCACACTGAGATTCTCCTCCGCACAGGGTGAGCTGAAATGAAAGGGGGGGAGGGGGGAGCATGAAAAGCACAAAATACATGACTATCCATGTGCAAAATATGGCAAGAGGGGTTTTATGTAGGGCAACTTCAGGAGTCGCCTCAGGATACGAGCTATGTATCACCAGTCAAACCCTGCTAGGCCGGCCGCAAAATGTCCCGCGGATGACGTGCAAGAATTTAATCGCTGAAGTTTTTTTTTTGACTCATGCACAGGCATGAGGAGACGGTCTGACCCGCTGCAGGTGCAGCATCGTGTCCTTCTCTGTAGAGACTTTGTATAAAGGAGGGCTTCTGCTTCACAGATCTCCACAGCATACCGAGGCTGTGTGCTTGCATAATGGAGCAAACTGCTAACCACTTCACAATGTAGGAAGTGAGCAGCAGCTGTGGCCAAGGGCTTCTTAGATGCAAACTTTCCCCAAAACAGAGATTTCAGACGTTCAATAATGTATACCGTATTAATCCCTGGTCATTCGTTCTCTGCATTTTAACCCATCATGGACGAACCATGAGCAGCATCTCACTCAACAACACTTTAACTGGCCAGGAATCAAACCAGGAATGTTTGTTTTCCGAGGACAAACCGCTCTAACTCATCCTAAATATCTTCCCTGACCGGGAATTGAACCCGGGCCGAGAGCGCCGAATCCTAACCGCGAGACCACCAGGGATTTCAAATAGGCTTATTTAGATCTAAGATCTCAGCAAACATATCGCAAAGTAGGTTATCATCAAAATGGAAGGCACACATTTGTTTTAGTTTCCGTCATCTTCTAGGTAGAGATGAGTATTTGCAGATGAGGGCTAGAAGTCTCCGGAGCAAACAATTTTCCTCAATCAGTTAAAAAGTTTCGAGAGACTTTTGTGTCATTCCCGTGAGGCATTTCAGTCACAGTGAAATCGAACATCCAACCTGTGGTCTGACGCTTTAAAATCAACATGGGTTCTTCCTCAATTCCTCTTACAGCTCCTCGGTTGCACGGACAGGGCCTTAAAATTTATCCCGAAACAGCCTCAAATGTACTTGAGTGGAAAAAAAAACGAAATCTAGATTCAATTCTTTTCCTAATGTTTAAAGCACCGCTTTAAACATAACAAACGTTATTCTTTTGTTGTGGCGAATTAGCAGAAAGCTACATGTGAATAGCACAATAGCATTGGTTGTTCTAAATTAAAACACTGAACGCTCCCGAAGAAGGGCGTCTGTGAAGGTTCTCGTCATCCAGGCTGAGGCTCTTGTATCATCTCGACGGAGCGGCTGGACTCGTTCAGTTCTTCAGACGCTCTGCCTTCAAACCGAGGGGCTTCTTCAGCCAGAGGGAGTTGGAACTGCTGGGACTGAGGAGGTCTCGAAGAAACTGAACAAGTCCAGTTGTGACCGACGAGGAGGTTTTTTTTTATCGTCTCATTTGACTGAACCACAGCTGGCATTTCAGAAACTGACAATGTTTCTTTAAGACCATAAAAAGGCATTTTCATGATATTTTGACAAATGTCCTGCATGCCTGTACAAAATGAAATTTGGAGTGATTTCTGAAACTGCCCGTCTGTGGCTGCGTGCCCTCGTCCCGCTCTCGTCCTGACTCATTTCAGCTTTCGTTGCTTGCTTTTGGAATTTCCCACCCGTCGTTCCCGAATGTGACGGGAGAAAGCGCCGTGATCTCACCGATAACAACGTAGCGGTCCACTGCGATGGCAGTGAGGGAAAGCACCGATACGAACACTGTGGCGCATTGCAGCAAAGGAACCAGGTGACAGAGGGGCCGTCCAAATGTCCAACCGCGGCTGTCGAAGGCATAAGACACCGTCAGGGGAATGCAGCTCAAGCACATCAGCAGGTCTCCAGCAGCTAAGTTACCGATGAAAAAATTTGTGGCGTTGTGGAGCTTCTTGTCGGCCAAGATGCAAGCCAACAGGAAGGAGTTTCCCACGCCGGCGATGATGACGACAAGGCCGTACAGAGGCATGAAGAGCGGCTTGAATTGCAGGAGGAGCCCCATGCCGATAAACATGTCTAATGGATCGCTCTGGTTGAGTTCGTGACGTTTGGTTCCTTCCAGTCGCCCCCGTTCTGCTTCCTGAGTGATGTTACTGCTCAGCATGAAGTCCTCATCCAGCGGGAAATCCATTTCTATCAGAGAAAGCAGGGTATGAATAAGACAGGAATCTTAAGCGCGTAATCATCCTCGCTCTGCTGGTTGTCTGGCGTGCTGGAAAGCTAAACGAACACCGGACGAACTTTGAGTCAGCGGCTCTCTGGTCACATTTGCAGTGCACAACGTGCAGACACGTTGCTAATCTGCAGGACAGACATTTGTAAGACCTCTTGAGGTGCTGGCAGGTTCTAAAACCACGTGAGTAAAAGGCATTTTCATAACAATTTTGCCTCCACTCAATAACTACATTTGCTCGAAGCGACTCTGGAGAAGTTTTCAAGAGGGCAGTGGCGTTAATTTGCCCACCATCAGATTTATTACTGTTCGGCTTCCCGTCTGGTGGACGTAATACGGAGAAGGAATTGGGCGAATGGCGGGCAAACGCAGGAAATTGATTTTATGATTATCTGGTTTGATTTGTTGCACTCGAAATGATTTCTCCGAACAAAGCCTTGTGCATTCCCGGAGACATTCTGATATGATTGTGGATTGATTAGATCTGACTGAGGCCGCCTGGGCTCTCTTGCTAGAGGGAGTTATTTCCCCTAATTGTAAGGTTGGCGGTTCTTTTCCCAGCACTTCCTGTCTGCATACCGTAGTGTGCCTGGGCGGGACACCAAACCCCCTGTTGCTCTGAAAGGTCTGGCGTGTCCCTTGCCCCGCCGCTCTGCTGTGAATTTGATCCGACGTAGAGTGGTAAGATGAGACTATTTACCATTTAGGTCAAGCGATGGACTTTTAGCCGTAAGTGATGCATTTAAACATGCATTCAAGCCAATGTGTAATTACGTAGGAGAGAGAATTATGTGAATTTCAGCTGGGCAGGCTGCAAATATGAATGTTCAAAAGCATAATTATGGAGCGAAAAAGAAAACTAAAACTGTTTTGCATGATGCACAAAAGAAACATATCATGGAACCTCTTGACTACTACTTTTAGCATTGCTCTTATGTCCAGTGCACAGTTTGTTAGCGTACTGTAATCTGTATTTCAAAGCCGACATAGCAAAAGGCAGCCTACGTTCGCCCCCGCTGCTCCCCCCTCAAGCTTTCTCCAATTTCCCTACGACTGATGGATTAAGCCTAATCAAAAGAGAGGCTCTCAGCTCCGGGGAACCCAGAAATCATGACGTGCATAATCCTCACAGAAGGTACACTTTATTGTCAAACGGCGGGGCTTGTTTAGATAAAACAGAACCGGTCCGGGTCGGCGCTTGTCGTCAGATGTTGTTTGCACAAAGCCAGGAAATAAATAAAAAAATAAATCCTCCCCTCCTCTGCTCCCGTGCTTAATTATAGCAAATGGCCGCGAGCTGAAGCCTCTCGTTCTTCTGAGGACGGATGCAGGTCCCAGGTGCGGCATTGATCTTCCTATCTGCTCCGTTCCCCTAAATGGTAATATCGCCATCTACCAATCTGCACGACCCAGATTCTCCAGGCCAGTTGTGTCTGGTTCTCATCATCTTGAGGCCTTTTCTAGCTGCGAGTTCTTTCTAAAAAACTATCTTCTCTTTGACAGATGTCTCTTTGCGCTCAGGTGAGCTCGAAAGTACAAATCACATTTAGTGTTCCGTCAAAACCTGTGTGGAAATACTCTCCAGTCGCTATCTGTCAGAGACTATTACAATAACGATACATGGATGTTTGCCGATGATTTTTGCATCCAGCAACGCCTCAGCCTTCCTGTCAGTCTGGGGTGGGGAAGCCAGCGATGACTAATTGGTCAGGCATTTCATTTTTAATGTCGTGAAATAAATAATACAGAGGTCGTAGTCCAAGAGACAGTGGACTGCAGGACGGTCGATTCTTATAACGCTCGTATTACCATCATTTCTGTTTTGCGCAAGCTCAAAGCGGTGAACTATGCATCCCATGAGAGATGCTGGCCCACCCACGCCTGCGGAAGGACGGTGCAAAGTTCACAAATCGAGCCGGTAGACAAATCAGACGCCAGAGTGTCTCCCGCTTGTCTTCCGTGTCAAAATGTGGATAATCGTCTTCTGCCCAGCTTGGTGCACATTTTAATCAAATGAGAAAAAACAACAACTCTCCGACTTCCCTCTGACGGCAAAGAATCCTTTGCCTCAGTAACTCATTCAGCGCAATTAGCCTTTTTTCTTGTATTGGAAGTCGTGCATAAAGATGCATCCGTGTTTACTTCAGGTGCCTGCTTCTCCCAGTCCTTGGGCAGTCTCATTTCGCGGGTTCCCAGGAGGGGGAATGGCTCGATCCCCTGCAGTCCCGCTGGGCGTCCAGCATTGTTATTTCTTTTATTGTATTTAAGCTTTAGTTGAATCGCATCAGCTTTTAGCATGTAGCTGTCAGCGCTGCTCACGTCGAGTCAGATTTTTATTTCAACTCAAAAAATCATGTCTGATGACACTTTCCAAGCAGAGCAGGTCCGGACCACACTCTTTCAGATGAAACCCAGCATTCCCCCATGGCGGCCTTCGGCCTCGACCGGATGGGGTAGGAGGTGAGCGAGTGAGAAGAACAGGATGAGGTCTTTTGCGTCCGTCCCTCCCAGCCCTCCGTCGGTCTCGCTGATCACGGAGAGCGTCATGTGACAACTGAGCTGGGATTTGGGAATCAAGCCTGACTCGACTTGACCTGACCGTCCCGTCGAGCTGAAGCAGTTCCGCACTCTCACAGAGTCATTTGAATTCCAATCGAGAAAAAGAAAAAAGTAATTATCTAACATTAAAATAAAAAAATTAACAAACAATCACAAGCACGAATCGGCCCCGGCACATTCCGGAATGCGTAGCGCTTTAATACAATCAGTTGAAGGACTTGTTAATGAGTTAATTAGCTGATTCATCCCATTTTAAATGCCGCGAGCAGCCGCCCATTCCAAGTTACAGCATCCATCTCTCAGCAACGGGCGGGGAGGGTTTTGGTCATATCGAATCGAGATCAGTAGCAGGAATCTACTTTCCGAGCCATTATCTTGTCACATATTTTCCCACAGCTTATACAAAATGTGTCTTTGCCTGGTAACACTGTTGCCATGGCCTTTCCTGAGCCATCCGGACCCTGCAGTTAATTTATGAGACGTGATGAGAATTGAGAACCCTCAAAATGCAAAACAGGAAAAAAAAACAGCAACTCCTTATGATCAGCTCTGTCTTTCTGCTCCCCCCCCCCTTTTCTCGCTCATCTATTTTTTTTTTTTTTTTTATACATTTTGTCAATGTTCATATCCTCTGCTATATTTCTCTGCCAAATTGTGCTTTTCGTCTTCTGGAAAAAACACCCAACTAGAAAAAGTAATGTATGGTAAATGAATGCTGTCATAGGAAATAGGTTTTAAAAAGCAATGCAGGATCATCAATGCAATGTCATCGTAGTCAGAATCTGTTTCAGAATGTGCTCGGATCCAAATGTAGCATTTGGTGTTGCGCCCCCTTTTCAAGCATCTCAAATGTACAATTGGCCTCTAGGATGATTTTCTGCTCGATCTAACAGTCGGAATTGCCATGCAGTTTGGGTGATTTAGTCACAAAAACGCAGCTTTATGTGGCTGCAGCTGTCGTTTTATGCCTCCGTCGGGTTCTGCAGAGCACAGGCACAATAGCGAATACCAATTAAAATGATGCAAACCAAACAAAATCAGGTTAAAAAATTACACACGGCATTAATGCTTCATTACTTTTTTGTAGCCGCGGTGGATTCAGATGGAACTCTCAACACCCCGGCTCCAGTCCAGGATTCAGGTGCGGACCGTTCTTTGTACAAACTCCTTCCAGGTTAAACAACGGTAGGTAAACAGGCGTCACTTGCTGTTCAATCAGGCCCGGATTTAGTTGTTTTCAAAGACTACTACCTTCTACCTACTCGGAGTCCACACCTCCTACATTCCGCCAACTACCTTTAAAACCCCTTTTCCCTTTGTTTGCTTTGAAGCCCAGGCTTTACGTTCACGATGTATGAGCATTTCTGAGTAGTTATTGCATTGATATTCCTCCACAGTGATATCTTGCAGGTTTACAGCATGTCGGCCATCGTCGCTGCCCTTTTGAGCCTGTTTTGCTTTGGTTAATGGCGTTTCCCTGTTTCGCCTCTCAGAAGCTTTGCTGCTTCTTTCCTTTTATTATCTCCTCTCCTGTGTTATTACCTTGCACTTCTGCTGTTTGGTTCTCAGACTGCCTGACTGACTGACAACTGCTGACTTCCTGCCCATCACGACTGTGATATGAATCAAACAACCGTGTGTGGTTTAAATCAGTATCCAAGGGAAATTTGCCAACTTTAGCCAGGAATAGTCTTAGTTTTGTAACAGCGAGCAAACAAAAGTACTTCTTTTGGTGTTCTACTGGTCCAGGGTGGAACTTCAGTGGAAGCGGTGGATGAGGAACCCGCTTCAGTAAAAGTCCCGGACCATGCTCAGCGACCTCGGCACACTGAAACCTGCAGTCGGAGTGTGTTTCCTGCTACAAAAAAGGGTACAATGATCAACTTCTGGCTAAATGTTGTTATCAACAGGTGACCCTTTCGTTAAGAGAGGTCGCAGCCACGCTAACAGTATTACACCTCCGCTCTGTCGAGGGCAGGCCAACCCAATTTAAAATGTGCAAACAGATCTGCGGAGGAGTCAAGGAAACTGAGGAACTCGCATAGGTGGAGATTGAGGTTACATGTGTTTGGATTAATGTCAGCAGCCTTTTCTCAGCAGAAGAATAACATGACGTGACTCACGACTCAACCGAATTGCTACGTTTTGTATTCAACTATTACCACATGGAATGAAAGGTTCCTTCTGTCCGGAAAACATTATTTGTGGGCAAAACAAGACTCCAGCTGCTTTTAGCAGTGGAACACATTTTCATGTTGGTTATATTTGAATCAATATGACAGCCCTCGGGCATCTCTTCAAGGATTTCAGCACATTTCTTTCTTTTCTGAATATCTTGAAAAATAATAACAATAATAATGACAGAAACAACAACAACAATGATAATAATAAGAATTGTATTGTTGTCATTATGTTTTCATCTTTTTTCATTCATCATCTGTTTTTTTTTTCCGTGCATCTTTACTTTGGTGAAAGGGTGATTATTTTTTGTCACGATAGACCAGGAATTCACAAACAAACAATCATATCTTGAAAATAAAGACACAAGGAAGGTGCATAAAACACACCCACGCGCGCGCACACACACACACACAGACACACACACACGCACACACACACACACACGCACACGCACACGCACACGCACACGCACACGCACACGCACACGCACACGCACACGCACACGCACATGCACATGCACATGCACCCACATACACACAACTAATAACCGGGTACCACTGATCTCTTTGGTCAAAGATGCATAAAAGGGAATTTAACTGTCACTCACTCACAAGTATTTTTTTTTGTTTGTTTTTACTTTGTATCTTATACTTATTTTCTCGTTGCCCCTCTTGTCTATTTGTTCGAATTCTGTTTATTCATTCTGTTCTTGTATCCCAGTGCTGTTTTCTGTTGTTTCTTATCACACACTTCCAGTTCACGGCAGATTCCATACGCTTCAGATTCTGGAATGGTTATTTGCACCTTATTCACAATGTGCAACATTACAACGCCTTCATACGATATCAACAATTGAGACATTTTCCCAAGATGTCCCCTTCATTATTTCGGATTGTTTCCCAAACGGGTGAGACGTTTCTGGCTGCAGGGGGTGGTTTTGCATTCTCTGAGTGTTGCTGCCTGCTGATCCTTTCAGACTTATGGCATATTTATAATTATTGGGCCTTTCAGAAAAATCCACAAATGGCGCTCATGACTATTAATCTGAATGTGGTGCACTTTTTTGCGGCCTTAGTAATTAGCACGTCATTAAAACCATGCAAGTTGCATTATGAGACTGACAGTGCGCAGATACGGCTGTTGCCGGATTATGAGAAACACCTCCCACCTAACACCGGTGGTGGTGGTGGGAGGAACCCTAACCCTAACCCGAACCCTCCCACCTAACATGTATGGCAGTCTTAACACGCATGTTGTCATCATGCATATTTGCATATCAGTTCTGCTTCGGGAAATATAGTCTCTTACCTGTGCAGATGTTGAGGGTCGTAAATACCGAGATAATCCCCGGCTGGGTGCACTCCAGTTCAGCCGGATATCTCACTTTCTCACTGTTGGCAAATCTTAAATCTCTTACGTTGTGTGTGTTTTCCCTCACAAGAGCACACGGTGACAGGAAGTCAGCCACGGCATCTCACTCAGCATCAAGAGTGTTGGAGGGAGGGGAGATGGGAGAAAAGGACACACATAACACCGCTCTCTCTCTCTCTCTCTCTCTTTCTCTCTCCCTCAAATCCTCGTAGTTGCGCCCCCTCCCACCAATTCATCTTTGTTCTATCTGCTTCCACGCACCCTCAGACATGTACACACACACACACACACACACACACACACACACACACACACACACACACACACGCACTCGAGTATCCTGCGCTATCGTTTTTCTCCATGAAAAGGGCAATATATTTTTTGTTGCTTGCCGGGAAAAAGCAATGATTGATTCCCGTGCCTCAGCGAGCAGAAGCTGTGATGGAGGGAAAAAAAACAAACAGAAACAAAGATGTGACATGACCCTTGTATCCGGCGCGAAGGAATGGTGGGAAAGTACGTCAAAGTGCAGCTGCCTGGCTCATCTGCTCGGAAGTGATTCTGCGCCTCGGGCTAATATGGCCCCCGAAAATTATTTGCTCGTTAAAACTTGTGTTTTGCTTTAGTTTGAATTCAGTTTGGTGAAACTGAGGCAGGACGCAGAGCCGCCTGTGGAC
Source organism: Fistularia tabacaria (assembly GCA_901007705.1). Taxonomy (NCBI): domain Eukaryota; kingdom Metazoa; phylum Chordata; class Actinopteri; order Syngnathiformes; family Fistulariidae; genus Fistularia; species Fistularia tabacaria. The sequence continues at coordinate 38,872 of CAAKHD010013633.1, read as the reverse complement.
TCTGGAAGCAGAAAAGTTAGACCAACGTTCAGGTAGCTTTAACATCATCCCTGGTGGTCTAGTGGTTAGGATTCGGCGCTCTCATCGCCGCGGCCCGGGTTCGATTCCCGGTCAGGGAACTGTAAGGGACAGTTGCTCGTCGTTGGTTTGATTCTTTGCTCCTCCTAGTGCCAGACACTGAACCCCTTACTGCTCCCCTGGCAGCCAACTGCTCATGGTTCTTCTATGATGGGTCAAATGCACAGAATTTCCCCACGAGGGATTAGTATACATTACTCTACTCTTCTGAGGGATGTAGGAAGAGACAAACGCTAACACCTGTCCCCATCAGTGGATCCTTCGGCCCTCTCATCTCGCAGTCCCCCCCCCCATTCTGTAGATCATTGTAGAAAACGCGGTCCAGAGAGTCTAAGTCTCCTTTGTGTGAAGAAACACAAAGACCACTTGAAACGATTGAATTGATTCGCTCACAGTTGGTCTGTGTATTCTGGCAATGATTGTGCAGCAGCAGTAACAGCCGACTCTATGTGAGAAGTAAATCTGTCTCAATGACTTGTGAATGGCTGTATGTCTCTATATGGTGAAAGTGTCATACTTTATTTCAACCAGTATTTCAGAATGGAAGCAGGTTTTTAAGTAAAAGTAGTTTCTTAAGTGACATAATCAAACGTAACCCCTACACTGACGCTTTCAATAATCCAATATAAACCCAACCACTACTATTAACACTAATAGCAACCCTCACTCTACCCTTCATACTAACGGTTACAGCACCCTAATCCTAACCATTGTACCAACATTAATTCTAACAGTAACCCTAACAGGTAGAATATCTCTAATACCAACCCAAACACTAACCCCAACTCTCATACTAAGTTTTACATTAACCCTAAGACATCACTAATATGACCACTAACCCTAACCCTATTGCTAACCCTAATATCAATTCGAGCACTAACCCAAATTCCAACCATAACCCCAACCCAAACAGTAACCTTAATGCTAGTACCTACCCTAGCCCTAACCCAAACACCAGCCACAACAAGAAATGTAACCCCAACCCAAACAATAACCCTATCCCCAGTACAACTCTATCTCTAACCCTAAAATCAACCATAACACCAGCCCTAACACTAGCACCAACCTTAAAACTAACTGTAACCCCAACCCAAACCGTAACCCTAACGCTAGTCCCAATCGAAACACAAACGTGAACACCAACCCTAACACTAACCATAACCCTAACCCAAACACTAATCCTAACCCTTGTACCAACCTTATCACTTACCCTAATACCAACGCTAGCACCAGCCCTAACACTAACCGTAATCCCAACCCAAACAGTAACCCTAACCAACCCAAACACAAACGCTAACACCAACCACTAACCAAACACTAATCCTAATCCACGTGTCAACCGTAACCCTAACACTAATAATAACTCCATCCCAAACAGTAACCCTAACGCCAGTACCAACCCAAACACAAGCGCTAACACTAACTCTAACCCTAACACTAACCCTAACCAAACTCTAACCCTGACCAAAGTGCCAACCGTAACCCTAACACTACCCATAACCCCATCCCAAACAGTAACCCTAACGCGAGTACCAAACCAAACACCGACGCTAACGCCAACCCTAATACTAACCGTAACCCCAACCGAAACAGTAAAACACCACCCCTAAAACTAACCCTGATACCAACACTCACAGTAACCCCTAACACTAACCGTGACCCTAGTACCAAACCTAACACTTAGCCTCAAAGCAACATTAACTAACCGAACACCCAAATTTCCCCTATGGGGATTTATTACCAACCCTAACCCTAGCCCCTTACCCAATTGCCAACCCTAACACTTACCCAAACCCTAATAGCAACACGAACATCAACTCCAACTCGAACACTAACTTTAACCCCAACACTACCCTTAATACCAACCCTAATACTTAACGTAACTGCGACCCAAACACTTACACTAACCCTCATATCAACCCTAATGCTTACTGTAACCCTAATATCACCGCACACAACCAACCCTAAGACTACCCATAACCCAAGCCCAGGTACTAAACCTAACCCAAGTAACCAATTAACCTTTTCACTACATCAGCCCGGACATTAACCCTAATACCAACCCAAACACCCTGGTCAGACCCCGTTTGCTGCTGCCTGCTCTTATCTGATGTTGCAACATGTGACCTGGAGATGTACTGAATCACCGCAAACTGCCTAAACTGTGTCAGCTGCTTTTCAAAAAGTGAAAGTACACTTACAAGTACTTTACTAAGAACTTTTAATGCATATTTATTTTACTTTGAAACAATTTTATGATTGCAAATGCTTGATTGTAAATTATAAGGGGTGTTCTCCCATTCAAATCCTTTCATAGATAACGAAAGATAAATTATAACTTGTCGTTCTGCAAAGACATGACGTACTTGAAGCACTTGATCAGGCTGCCAGATTAGTGGCGCTCACCTTCCGGAAAAGGTTAAAGCCTTATTTCAATGACAGGTTTATCACGACGGACATCTGCAAAATTCACCGGAGCGATGGCCGTAAAGTCAACGGATATTGAGGCCACTTTGTGTGAGCCACGGCAGTGGGGTGTTACCGTTTCATTTGTTTCATTTGCATTTATGAGCAAGACTCTGGAAAAAGCCTGGATATCTACGGTTTCAGATGCAATAGTTAGAGTTGAAATCTCTTTAATGCCTCCATTTTCGAAGTGCAGACAAGGTTCAACCAGGTGCGGAATCCGACGTTGAACCGCAGTTGTGGTGATCTGATGCAATCGAAACGTTGGTTGTCTGTCTTAGCTGAGAAAACCCAACGACTCTCTTTCATTTTCTCCCCTCTCACTTTAACTTGATGTCTCTCACCTTCAAATTTTGTTAGGGTCGGCACCGACCCGTTTTTAGGATTCAAGTGCATAAAATAACCATATAATTTGTTTATCGCATCAAGGCTTTATGACTTGGTCAGGAATCTGTATTTCAACAAAATAAAACAAAAAAATTGTTTTCACTAAATTATAAAATGCTCTAGTTGAAATAATGACCGTTGTGTTGTTCGGGTGGGTTTCGACCCGGTTACAAAAACAAGATTACAAAGCAAAAATTAGAGACAAAACTGAAATCACAAGTTCACTGTCAGCCAACACACAGAGAGCCAGCTCCTCTCCCAATCACGTGAGCTTTAGGTGGTTCTCATTCTGCCTTGTTTTCCAGTATACCTGCACAAAAACAAAACAAACAAAGAAGAGTATGTCCAGACATGTGAGGCCAATTCAGTATAGAATTGGTGACTTGCAGAGTGCGAATCTCCAATTTGTAGCATGTAAAAAAAAAACGAGGAGGGATATTTTCAGTGAGCCAAGTTCTGGATAATATTTATGGTGAAAATGAGGCAGAGGACACAGAGCTGCACAGTGATTCGGATGAGCAGGTTTCTGAGGAGGAGGACAATGTGGAGTATCATCCGGAAGACACAGACTCATCCGATGAGTCTGATGAGGAGGTCACCGGTGCTGAAGCTGCTCCCGCTGAAAGATTCAAGTCCAAAAAATGGTAAGATCTGTTGGAGCTCAGTACCTCCTGATGTACATGGCACGGCAGCTGCTGCAAATGTCATCAAAATGACCCCGGGAATCATGAGGTTTGCTGTGATGAGAGTCAGGGACGTCAAGACATGTTTTGAGCTTTCTATGCCATTGACACTAAAAAGAGTCATCATTGTTCTGACAAACCTTGAAGGAAAAAAAGTCCATGGCAGCATGTGGAGAGACATCGATGAGGAATACCTGGATGCTTATATCGGTGTTCTTCCTCCTGCTGGAGTGTACAGATCCTGCAATGAGGCCACTGACAGTCTGAGGGACGCATCGACAGGCAGTAATATTTTACGGGCAACAATGTCACTTCAGACCTTTCAAATTATATCAAGAGTCCTCAGATTTGACAACAGAGATACGCCCTGCTTGTTCCCGTCAGGGATGTCTGGGAGAGATGGGTGCAGCTCCTTCCACTGATGTTCAACCCAGGGCCAGAGGTCACAGAGGATGAATGTCTTGTCCCTTTCCGGGGAAAATGCCCCAGTAAGCCAGCGAAGTACGGCATAAAAATCTGGGTAGCCTGTGATGCAAAAACCAGCTATGCCTGGAATCTAAAGATTTACACAGGCAAAGCTACGACTGGCGTCCTTGAGATAAAACAAGGGAAACGTGCGGTCCTCTGATATGACTACTGGACTGCGAAGTTCACAATATCACTTGTAACAGTTTCTTTCACCTTGGACAAGAACTTCTCAGGAGGAAACGTACCATTGGTGGGCACAGTGAAGAAAAATAAAGCTGAGCTGCCTGCTGAAATCTTGCAGGTGAAGGACAGGGCTGCACTTTCCACAAAGTTTTCTCCTACAGACACCACCAAATTTGTCTCATTTTGTCCCAAAAAAAAAAAAAACGGGATGTGAAACTTGCACAAAGATGCAGCTGTGTCGTCAGGAAGTGACGAAAAGTCCACAATTGTCCTCGGCTAGAACAAAAACAAAGGAGGAGTGGACAACCTGGACAAGCTGACTGCTACCCACACCTGTCAGCGAATGACCAGGAGATGGCCAATGGTTGTGTTTCACAACACCCTTGATGTGTCAGCATGTGATGCATATTTGTTGTGGACCCACATCCGCCAAGGATGGAACTCAACCCCCAAAAAAAACAAGCGGAGAATGTTTCTTGAGGAGCTGGAAATTCCCTTGTCAAGCCAGACACTGAGAGAAGGGATCAGGTGCCCCGAGACCCCGAGAACCCAGCTGCTGCAACCTTGGTCAAACAGCTTCAGAGCTCACCTAGAACTCCATACCAGCCCTGCCTCGACACCATCCACAACATCCACAACCACAACCCACTCAGGCCAACTGACTCTAAAAGAAAGCGGTGCCAGGTCTGCACAAGCATTAAGGACAGAAAGACAAATGTACTCTGCTTCAACTGCAGCAAATACCTCTGCAAAGAACACACTTACAGTGTCACTTTTTTGCCATACATGAATGTTCTTGCACACAGAGACTTTTACTCTGATTTGTTTTTTTTATTAGTGTTGGAACTAGTAATTGATTTCTAGTGGTTTGATTTGCTTGAATGGTTGCTGTTTGTTTGTTACCTTGTAAATCTGTATTTTGTTATATTTATGTTATATATATATATATACATATATATATATATACACACACACACACACACACACACACACACATACATGCATATATATATATATATATATTTGTTCTGCTTTCCATTTTGTGTTTGTTCCATTGCTGAAAAAAGAGACTTTTTTTGCATTTTAATTGAATTAAATATATGTATTTTTTTTGTGTGCTATCCATATGTAAATGTGTATGTATATTGTGTATGTGTATATTGTGTATGTGTATATTGTACGTGTATACTGTGTATATTTTGTAAATGTGTATATATATATATTTGGGTGTTGCAGCAGCAACAATAGAGGGAAAAGAAAAAGAAAACAGGATATATATATATATATATATATATACCCGAATTTCCCCTATGGAGATCAATAAAGTATTATCTTATCTTATCTTATCTTATGTTACTATAGTTAATAAAATTAAAATGAAAAAATTAATAAAACCAATTTATTCATGAGATGTGTTCTAAATCTCCTCAGTAATAGTCATGTTACATAACAGCCTTTCATTTATTTGATTCTCTTGAGGTTCATTTTACATTTCATTCAGATTGAAATCGAGGGGTAAACTGACAAAAAAAGGCCCAGGGGCCCACACCAAAAATGATCTTTTCATGGATAAGGAAGCTAACAAGGTAACCTAAGAGATGAGAAAAAAATGGATGATAGATAATTGTGTTTGGTGTATTTTACAACTAAATTAAAACACGGGTCAAAATGACCCGTTTACATAAGAGCTGGTGACAGGAAACTAACACAAGGGGAAGGCTTTATATTGAACGCTGTCGAAGTGGTTAGCGCTTCTGTGTCGCAGCAAGGAGGTCCCTGGTTGGGGGCCTTTCTGTGAGGAGTCTCCATGTTCTGTCCATGTCTGTAAGGGTTTCCCCCAAGTTCTCCGGTTTCCTCCCACAGTCCAAACCAATTCTAAATTACGCAGGCGTATGAAAGAGAGGGTGAAGGGTTGTATGTTTCTATATGATGCAGTAATGATAGTGAGAGACTGCATGTCTCGATATGACTTATGAATGACAGGATGAATGGTGTCAAACCCTGGTGTCAAACTCTGGCCCGCGGGCCAAATTTGGCCCACAGTGTAATTATATTTGGCCTGCGCAGCCATACCAAGTGACTATTAGAGCTCGCCCCGCCGGTATTATGGCCTACAGCACCTGTACCGCTAATACTACAAATCCCAGAATGCTCTCTGGTGTTCTGGTGTGAAAACCATGACAGGACCCATAAACGCCCTCTCTTCTGTTGACAGTTGTCATAGCGACCGTATGCTAATACTGGCACTGTGCTAGCCCTCCGAAAAATGGCAAAAGGAAAGGCAGAAAACAGGTGCTTCCTGGACAGGCGGGAGGCAGAATATATGTTTACATATGTAAAAGACAGACCTGTTGGTGTATGTGGAACCAAGGAGTGCAACATGGACATAAGACATGAATGCCATTGATGTGTTTTTTAATTAGAGTTTCGATTTTGCACGTGTGCAATATTAAGTCATATATTGTATGGTATTAAGCTTTGCTTGTTCCATATTCAGTTTTGAAGCAAAACTTGTTTGGGCCCATACGAAAAGGTTCATTATTATATCTGGAGGAAGATTTTTTTCTATAAATATCAATGTTAGCTAGCACCTTTGTCCCACTTTTGTATTTTGGCCCACTGTGGATTTGAGTTTGACACCCCTGCTCTAGATGGCGTGCAAATGAGAGAGTGAATGTGTATAAATGTCTCTATGTGAGGCCCTGTGATCGACTGGCGACTGGTCCGGGTCACCTCTCGCACCATGACAGCTGGGATAGGATCCAGCGATCCCCCGTGAACCTGAGTGCGGAATAAGCAGTATCGATGATGAATGAATGAATGAATGAATTAATGAATTAATGAATTAATGAGTGCATGGAAGATAACAAAACATAGCGTCGATCTACTCTTTGTGATGTCAATGTGGGCATCAATGGTATGCAGGCGACAGAAGGAAATGGTTTTCATATTGGACTGAATGGCTGTCATAAAATTCCTTTTTATTTTCTTTAATATGAGAAACAAGATTTAAGCCGCAGCAGATGGAAGAAATGATTGTCTTTCAACACATATGAATTCTGAATAACGGCGCCTTTACAATTCCGGACCGCAAGTTTTAATCATTGTCAAAAAAAACCCAAATATTATGAGAGGTCTAAGTAGAGCGGTACCTTTTTATATCACGGGAAATCACTGTCGGCTCTCAGGAAGAAAGTGGTTTCAGACGTTATTATGAATATTATTAGCTTGTTAAGACTAAAATGTAGCCTAAAGGAGGTGTTCAAATAGGGTTGTTAGTAGCTTTTTTCACTCAAGAACATTGGTACATTCAATCACTGCACTAGTACAAAAATGCATTTAGTGTTGGGAAAAATCTTTTTCTGGTTTTATTTTACTTCACTACATGGCTTGTCTTGCAGACAAAGAACAGAGAAACACAGCAGGTATTTCACAGACAAACAGGTGGTCTCTTGATACAAAGATGTTTTTGACGGAGCAGAACAAAACCCACACCCTGTGAAACAGGCATTTTCAAAAAAGTCTTTTCTTTATTTTTGATTGAATAAATAAGGCACCCACCGTAAATAATACATGTTGTAATTGGATTTTGGTGCACAAATAAAATAATCATCCAGAAGCAGCACGAATGAGGAGAAATCAAATTTAGGCCTGCGGTCGAGATCACGAGGCAGTGATTAAAAGCAAAAACAAGGCATCATTTGCAGAGAAAATGGCTTCAGACAAGTATTAGGCTTAGGATGGAGGGATAGATGGAGAGATGGTACCACTGGAAGAGACCAGATGGACCTGACCCTGAGTCTCAGCTCGGAGCTGCGTGAGGATTCTACCATCTTACAATGCCCTCTGGTGGATGTGATCATCAATGGCCCGGACAAACCCGCTGAAGACACCCCTCCTTCTGCATTGTACACAGGTTGCTCGACCAGACGTGGGGATCATAATGGATACAATGGATGCAATGGAAACCACACACTTATGGCGAAAAATTATGATTATAAAAAAAAAAACACAAATAATGATTTTTATCAAGTAAGAGTGAAAATTCCTCCTTTAAATTCAAGATGAGGGATCCTATCGACATTAAATCCAGGAAATAATAATCAAGGCAGGAAACAACTGTTAGGACTGTCTGCCGAGGGAAAAAGTATCCTGCAGACTCTCCAGGGCCATTTCCTGTGTGATCCCCATCCACTCCTCTGGAATCTCGGCAGGCTCCTGCTCATTCTCCTCTGCAAATCTCTCGCTGAACCTCATCAGCACATACCTGTAAATTTAAATTTCCACCAGGGGATTTGAGCACAAACAAAGCCCGGACAATTTAAATACAACACATTTGCGTGCTATTTATTTTAGGGATGCATTTGATACTAAAGGAAACCTCACCTCCAGTAAACACTGGGTTCCTGGCTGTTATGGTCCTCGGGTGAGAAGTCCCATCCTGGTTGGTGGCGAGCACAGAGGTCTTCACAGGCCTCGGTGATGTCCTCCGGATCCTCGTCCAGACTCTCGTTGTCCTCGGTAACGTGTTCGGGTGAGATGACGCCGGCCGGAGAGCGAGAGGGCGACAGGACTTTGGGCCTGTGCAGCGAAGCTCTGTGAACTTCATGCCCAACTATTTCCACGTTACACGGGGCTCTGCAGACGGGACATTGTTTTCCGCAGCCTTTCACGCTGGCGAAAAGGGAGTCTCTGGGATGAACTGGAAGGCACTCGAGAAGCCGATCCAAATCCATAGTTTGGGAGAATTCACGGGCGAATTCCGACCGCATTTGAGGCAGTAACTCCACCAAATGTGAGCTGAAGTGGTCCCATTCTGTGGCGATGTTGAAAAGAGGTCCTCCCAGGGAGGCCCAGGGGACGTTTATTTCTCCCTCTGCCTCCAGAGTGAGGCAGATTCTATCAAGCAGTGGCCTTATGTCACTCAGAACTCCCTTGGTTTCTTCCGCCGTTTGTCTCACTGCTGCTTCAATCTTTGCCATAATCTCTCCCAGCTGCTGTTCTCTCCACTCATTCACATCACTTGGTTCAAACAGATGAGCAACCACCGTCTCCTGGATCCTTCTCAGTCTGAAGCTGTCATAGGAAAACAAGTACCCGGTTAAGCTTTCATAGTTGTCCTCCCTTATCATCTCCGCCAGCAAGCTTTGGTCGAAGGCCTTTTGGGACGTCAACTGTGGGGCTTCAGCCTTGATCTCCTCCAACATTTGCATTCCGATGTTTTTATAGGTGTAGTTCAACACTATCGGTCGGAAAACGGCGGAGGCGAATGTCTGCGCCAATCTCTGGCATTGGTCCATCTTCCTGAACCGGTACACAAACCCTTCCAGGTGTGCGCTCTTGGTTTTGTCGACGCATCTCAAGAACTCGGCATCCTTGCCGTAGCGGTCGTGCAGTTTTTGGAAATCTCTGCACGCGCCGTTACAAAGATAAACTTTCAGTTTCACTTCAAAAGCGGATCTTATTTCCAGCGGTTTCTCCTTTAAAGCTGTCTCCACCATCTCTAACAGCTCCGTAATGTAGTTATCGGAGAAATCTGCCGGTACACGGGATTTCTCCGTGGCGAACTGGTTGTATCGATCGATAATGTTGTTTGCTAATTGTTGAGCTTCTGCTCTCTGCTGTTTGTTTCTGTCCTCGAAGGCATGTTTCACTCTGCTGCGGAATCCATAGCACTCATCGCAAACCTTGAACTTGGTCGCCTTGTTATGGCCGATAGCCGAAAGCTTCTTGATGTGCTTCTGGAGACCGCGGCTGATCAGATTGTCTCTGAGCACCTTAATCACCCTTTCAGTGATATCATCTCCCTCTGACGACCTGAAGTTGAAGTTGAACAATATGTTGTTCCACAGAGCATCAAATTCACCTTTCAGCTCGGCATCTTGTGGGAGACATTTGGTCATGTTGCTTTTCTCCAGTAGCGCCCGTAGCTTGGAACCGCAGTCCCTCTCCAGCACCGTCTGGAATTTATCCATCTGTACAGAACAGCAATGATCCTCATTGGCTCTCTCCAGCTTTAGTGTTATCTCCTCCGTTGCTTGTTTTTCGAACTCGTCCAAATCGCTCATTAGGATCGGTTTGAATATATCGCTGTACGTCTTCAGGTGGACATCGTCTGTAAAGTCGGCCTCTACCTGTGACCTGCATTTATACACCTCCTTTTTGACTTCTCTCCCAGCTTTAGTCTTCAGTGTGCTCAGATGGTCATCATAGATCAAGGCCTTTTCCTTTGTGGCTTGGATTCTCTTTATTGCTTGCGTGAGCCAGCTGCCCATGTGCTCCATTAAATTGTCCTTCGACTTAGAAAGGCCAGTGCACATCATAGAGAAAGCCAAAGATGTGTCTGTGTTGCGCAAATCAATAGAGAACGATTCTGCTCTTACTGCATCCCACACAAAACACAGCCGGGCTAACAGTCCGGGCAAACCTGACATCTGGGACGGAGCTGCACACTTCGGAAATGCTCCGAATAGTTTCTGCTTTAGTCCTAGCAGGGCCTCGCTGTATGTCATCTCCACTGATTTTGCGGAGGTTGGGTCATACCAAGGCCAATTGACATAGGAGATGCAGCTTGCGGTCTCGGCTGAATTGTTGTGCGCATCCCCGATCTCCAGCTCCTCGCCCTTACATTGAAGGATGTCAAATATACGGCTAAACTGCGTGGCCTGCAGTTTGCTGTATATGTCTTCCTGCCGTGCTAAAAGATGGTATATGGGCATGGAGCCGCATTCTTTGATGCGCAGAAGAGCATTGACCATGACGGTGAGATCACTCTCGAACTCATAACTTGCATGCAAAGAGATGTTATGCATCAGGACATCGGTGAGTCCTGTTACCAGAGTGGCCATCTCGTTGTCGTGAACCTGGGTATTTTTTCTGCTGTCTGGATGTGCTGAGCAGAGACCCTCCACGTCAATTAAGAACAGAACATCACACTCTGTTTTTGCTCTGAGGTGATCGGGTACACAAAGGATCACCATATACACCCCTCTTATGGATCGTCTCTTTTCCACGGAGAATTTGGCCCCAAATAATGCGGAAAGTACCTCGGCATTCCACGCGTTATTCACACCGAGGCTCGTCAAAATGCGAGTTCTGATATGTTTTGGAGGAAGTCGGCGTTTGAGCTCTGCAAAAACGTACGCCAGCCAATAGATGGGGACGTTTGCGGCGTCTCCGTCCATCAGTTCGATGGGAATACCGTGGAGAATCAAGTCTGCGGAAATACTGGGGAGGCGAAGCACATTGTGGCTCCCGCTCTCTTGGTTGAAATGCGTAAGTTCAAAGATCAGCCCCATCTCACGCAGAAAGTGCTCGAGTCCGAGCAGGAACGGTTTGGATTCAAAAATCTGTGAGTCTGTTGCTCTCAGATCTTCAGAGGTTGCACTTTGGTTGGCATGTCGTTGGTCAAAGGCTCTTGCATTTGATTGCTCTGGCGCATTGTCCGGTCCCGGGGTCTCTTTTCCTTCGCAGCTTGAGGCTGTATCTTCACTGGACTCAACGTTATTGTCATCTGTGACTTCATCAGAAACACCTTCATCAGGTCGATCTTTATCCTCAATGACCCTTTGGCCTTGAATGTCTTCGTCATCTGACATCTCATCCGGCTGCTGCTCTGCCTCTCCAAACGCAACGGGCTCACTTTGCTGTAGTTGTGTTTCTGTGGTAATTTCTGCAGATTTCTGCAAAACGTGATTTGAATCTGGCTCCGTTGCAGTATCCTGATTGGATACCTGTTCATCGGCGTCTGCCCGCCGCTCTTCCATCTTGTCCTTCTCAGATGTCTCAGATGTATCTGTGCAGAAACTGTCCTCGCTGCCGTCTAGGTTGTCATTGGCTCTATTTTCAGGCAGAGATTGCACGGAGATGCTATCGTACTCGTCCGTCTGGTCGCCTATCATGATATCCGCTTGTACGTTCTCTCCCTTCGTTTGTAACATTCTTAGCCTGATCTTCATCCAGCTCAGGAAGTAGCTCCTCTGAACTACATCCATTGTGAAAAGGGCATCTGTAAAAATCTTCATTGCCGGGGTCATTTTATAGGTAGCCAACACGTTGGCGATTTTGTACCTTTCCTTGAGGACTCTCTCATCGATTAGTCGTCCTTCTTTCATCAGTTTACCCATATGCTTATCAATTCCTGACAATCTGCCCCAAAGTCGCCCCTGCAAAGGCAGCTGCTGCTGCCTAAACCGAGCAGGTCCCTTATCTAAGCCTTTCAAGACTTCATCGACTGAGGCCAATGCCTTTTTACAGACGATCCCTTCATCGACATTGAGCCCCAGCTCCGCGGCCAATTTCGCTGCCGTTTCGAGGTTCGTGAGTTGTAGTTGTCTCGATAGCACATCCTTCAGGGCATTACCCAGTAAATTAGCCAGACCCGTTTCATTCAAACCTCTACCAGATATCACTGCTCCTTCAGGGAGGCCCATGTCCCCCTCCGGGTTCTCACCGACAAACCCAACAACTGTGTTCTCTCTCTCCGCCTCAGAGAGATCAATCAGTAAGAGCTTGTGTGCCATCGCCTTGCAGGAGGTAAGAATCAATCTTTCTCTCTCACTGAGATCTCCGCAGAAAACCACTACAGCTGAAGATGCTTGACATAACAGGCTGAGGCCTTTCTGATGCGCGCCGGCGTCTCCCCGCAAGTTACAGATGGCCAGCGGGAAACTGAAGATATCTCTTCTGGGGTCTCCAGTGGGAATGCACCATCCAATCTCCACTAGGCCATTACAGAGTCTCCGAGACAACTGAGCTCCGTCCATTCCTCTGTGGAGAAACATTTCACTGCCCGGTCTGGGTCCGCTGAGAAGGTCGTTCAGCACTTGTGATTTGGAGACGCGGCATCTTCCGAGTCGCACAAAAGAAATCATTGGCACGCGCATGCTGGCTAAAACGCCCTCCCGGACGCTCATGGTCTTGTGCGCTCTCCAGCGGCTCACTATGGCCCTGAAGGGCCAAAGAAGAAAGCGCGGGGGTTCTTCTGGGTCTACGTGCGGGAGCAACAGGGGAACGGCAAACTGACACCGCACCATGCGCTCAGCCATCTCCTGGTGAAGGAAGGTGGTGGCGGACATGAAGACAGCGGTGACTAGATCAAGTGGGTTGACGGCGCACTGGCCTTCTTCTCCAAACCCGTTGGTCATCTCCTCCGGAGGTTTACTGGCACTATCCAGAGAATCGGACGGACGTTGACAGCAAGCACTGCGAGCATCAGGGCTCAGCAGCCACAGGCGCTGGAGGAAGGATTTTGGTAGATCTTTGGGTTCTACGGGATCTTCTCTGTCCAGGGCCCAGCTGGTGTTTTGTGACACGGACGCCAGGTCCAGCGGCTCCGTCCCGAAGGCCCCCAGACCCAGTTTAAGTAGGACCTCCGCTGGGGCATTGTGCTGAATTGGTTCTGGTTACATGAAAATCAAAAAGAAAGACCACCAACGATCAGAACGTTTGCAGTTTTAACGTCAAATTTGAACTAAGCTTTTGTTTGTCATGTGACGTTACATTTTATAATATTGGAATAATTTCATCCATCTATCTATGTATTTCTATGCGCATGTGATTCTAAGCTCCTCACAATCTGCTTGCCGAAGTGCCCTTGGGCAAGGCACCAAACCCCGAGTTACTCCACTGGCCTGTTGCATAAGTGTGTGAATGTAATCCAGTATAAAGGGCTTGGAAAACGTTTATTTTTGTACCGTGTGCACAAGCAGTTCTACACAGGTTGCTTATCTCGGGGGCGTGACAGAAAACCCTGCAAACAAAACAAAACAAAATATAATAAAACTCACTTCTCTTCTTGCTGCTCAACCTTTTCGAGAGCTTGAGCGACATGGCGAGGGCTGCAAGGTCTGTCGTCCCCCTTGTTTATCTCGTATCATCACCCGGCTGGAGCCTCTGACAGCCAGTCTGGGATGATCATTCAGAAAAACAAACACGACCCGGTGAGCCACAAGAACTCGCACTGCAATGTCAGGGAGGTGTTTGACATTTGAGAGTCACAGTGTGGAGCGTCTGGAGCGATAACATCTGCAGATTGTTTTTTTTTTTTACAACATTGCAATGCTAAACACTCACTGATATGATAATGGCCTCTCTGGCTGGCGGTGATGGACTGATAGTGTGACTTGAGATGAAGAGATACAGTCGCTAGCCGAGAGCTAGGTGTGCAGACAACCGCCAATCCCGGATATCCTTCTGATCGGCGCGAATCTACGTCTCCGCTTAGCCGGCAGACGTAGATTAAAGACTCGTGTAAAACCGCCATCTCACACCAGCTCACATCTAAAACCTACACACCTCAACCTCAAATTTTTTTAGAGTTTTAAGTCTCTGCCTGGGACCCAAGATTTTGAAAAGATTTGGAAAAGACTCGTGCAAAAACACAACGAGATTCTTTCAGCAACCATGCAATGTTTTCCCCGGGTATTTGCAGAGCCTCTGCTATTTCAGCTCGTCGCTTATTCTTCTCCACAAAGTTGACCAAGCCGGGCTGTTCAGCCCACAGCTCCGCCATCCGCTCCTCTGGACGTCCTGGCCATTCCCGTTCATCCATACCGCAAAGAATACCGCCAATCCCGCTCCGGTGATTGTTTGTCTAGCAGGTTTCCTTGTTTGGTTGGTTTTGGTTGGAGCTCATCTGTCGATTGCTGATTGCGTTACGTCACCGAAAATGCCGACAGACTTGATTATCGTCACAACCCCAAGACGAGGAAAGACTGATCTACGAGTGTTCCAAGACTGGAAGATTTCCACATTACACTTCACAACCAAGACGACGGGATCGTGCTGCGCCTCCAGTAGAACCCCTAAGATTTCCCTCCGAAGTTCCTTTTTTAAGTCTGCGACTGTGAGGTCGTAAGGTGTGAGCCCGGCGTTGGGCTGATTCGTTTGGCTGAATTATGATTCTTAGCGGAACCTTCAATTACGTAATAATTCCTGTTAGTCAATTTGTTGAAACAAATCCACAAATTGCATTTCTCCCCTGGGAAACGTCTGAAAATTCGGAAAAATTCTGAATGTCACCACATGAAAATAGTGGAAATGCTGGATTCAGCTTTGTCCATGTTCTTTCTGAGGGGCGGGTAAGTCGCCCCGTGACTCCGTGAGACGGGAGGGGGAATTCAGAGGAACGTCACCGACCGTCAGCTCGACTCACGCACTGGTACCTGAAAGTACCTTCAAAACTTCATACCCGGAATACCTGCAGATATCCAGTATTGATAGCAGACTTTGTTCACTCCAGTTTTGTATCCCTTTGACGCGCACTTCTGTCAACACCTTTTTTTTTTCTCTATATTTCAGTAAATTCTCTTCTGAAACCGGGTACCAAGATAATATCATGTATTTTCCACCCAGAATGATGAAAACCAGCTGTAAGTTGTTGAACAGTCTGAGTAACCTGTGCTTACGAATAGAAATACTACAAAAGAAAAATTCCAAGTATACTGATTTCTTAAAATAATGGGCTAAATCATTTTTCCAAGCTTTTCAGAAAACACAAAAAACAGAACCATATGTTGAATAAGGGGTTGATTTAGGGCAACATAATAATTGTTGTCAAAAAATGACTCAGGTAATTATTTCAAGAATGTGATGATATGCAGTATTCTGCCTCTCTTGGAAGTATCCTGCAGGCTCCCAATTACTCACAAAGTACATGCAGTTATTTGTTTTGACTTTTGGCTACTCTAGAATACTTATATTCATTTACTTCTCTGAATTGCGCAGGATAACAAGTAATAATATTGTTATTAGTAGAAATCGTTCTGTTTGTGTCTAAGACTGAATATATTTGTATTAATTCGATGTTTGTACAACAATGTAACTTTTCTAACTTTACATTGACATTAGATTTGAAAGCTAAAAACAAACGATATGATGATGATGGGGGGTATTTCAGGGAGGTGTCTAAAGAAATGAAATAATAGATGATAATGAATAATAAATGAAATCCTCCCATTATTCAGAATAATTAGTTTTTATCTTTCCAATTAAATGTCAACATCAGGTGAGAAAAGTTACACTGTAGTATGAGACAAACACAAACAAACATATATCTGTATGTATACATATATCTATATATATGCAGCTGAAGTCACAAGCAGAATTATTGCTTATAATGGTTTATTTAATAATGTAATAATGATAATATTACATGTTATCCGGCACAAATACTCCACAATTGAGATATTCAGATAGAAGTATTCCACAGTAGCCGGGTGTTGTCAGTGTGCTCTGTAATCATAGTAATCTTACCTTTTCTCCTGACGCCCTTCACGTCTTTGTCGCACAAAATCACTCCTTTGACAAAAGAGAGCGGGTGTGAGTGTGTCGCCTTCATACGTCGGAGTGCGGCGGCGCTTCTCCGCCAGGGGGGAAAAGCTCTTATACCAACCTGTTCTGCGATAAGACGTATTCCTTGCGGGGCGATCTAATCCCGCGGGCAAATATCACGGCGAACATCAGTCACGTGCACGACGCTCACACGTAAACGCTGTTGCCGAGGTGAACCTGTGACATCAGAGGTCACGTCCGCATTCCTCTCTTGTCCGCGCCGCTCGATAACAGCGCGGCGTCCGCGGTGGTTTCAGGCCTCGTGATTGTTAATGGTCTGCTGGATTCGAACGGAAATGACGCGCAAATCCTGGACAGCCTGAGACATCTGACAGATACAAAGGCCGCCTGACGGCTGAACTTTGCGAGGCGGCAACATGGCCGCCGCTGTCGCCGTCTCCTGGGCAGCGTGCCATTTTCTCAGGTGCGTTGCGCTTTTACATTTCTCACAGTGGCCTTTGAATTACCCTGCAGACGCGCAAATAATCATCATTCTCTTCCACCTCTTTTTTGCATGCTATATTTAAAAGTGTTTAAAAAAAGCTAAATAACATATGATGTGAAGTCGGTCCTACTTTACGGTGCGGAGACACGGAGGACGACTGTAAATACTGCAAACAAAATCCAGTCACTCATCAATACCTGTCTGCGACGAATCCTCCAGATCCACTGGCCCAACGCCATCAGCAACGGAGAACCGTGGAAACGTACCAACCAAAAGCAGGCGGACAAAGAGATCCTCCAACGGCGTCGGAGATGGATAGGCCGTATTCTCCCCGCGAACCAACCACAAACACCGCAAGACAGCCCTGAAGCGGACGTCGACCACGAAACACCTGGCGCAGAGACTGGGAGGCAGATGCCGAGGAAATGGGCTACACCTGGGGACAGCTTGAGATGCTGGCCCAGGACCGAGATGCTTGGAGAACTCCTGTTGGCGGCCGAAGCCCCAGAAGGGGCAGCAGGAGATAGATACATAGATAAATAACATGTAAACAGGGTGCATTTACAGAATATGTTTACTGATAATAACATGGCAGGTAGAGCAAAGACATCTGGCATGAACGCCCCCCCCACACACACACACACACCTTGCGTGCTTCGAGCACGATCGATCGGTACGGAATTTAGATGTTAGACATACTTCCGTACTGATCTGATCGATATGCAGTCGAACCTCGGCTTACGAATGTCATTTGTTCTTTGACTCCGTTCACGAACTGAAATATTTGCGAACCGATTCAATTTTTCCATTGAAATCAATGTAAATCCCATGAATCCGCTCTCCAGTCGTTCTTTTGAAACTTTATTGTAGTTTATTTGTGGCACAAATTCAGAGAGGAATTAAAGATATCCTGAATTGTTACTGTGTTTCTGGTGTTCCGTCTCTTTTTGACAGCTTTTGCACTCGCCGTCTCCTTCACTAAATCAGCGGGCGAAAGTAAAGCCTTCCCCCATATGAGACCCTCGCTAACGCTAATCTCCAGCAAGCTCTCTTTCATTTTATTCAAACTAACAGTGACTTCCCTACTTCTTCTAAGACCTGAAACTTTTGCTTTGTTTACACAGTCACCACTTTAGCCACATCAACCGATTGTGCAGATGGTTGACTTAGCCATGTCGTAGTTCTTGGCGAAATCAGTAACGCCAACACGACTCTAACGGTGAGCTATAATTTCCTTCTTTAGGTCAAATGTAATTCTTAACACCACTATTCGTAGCACTTTTTAACTTTCTTGGGAGCCATATGAAGGCTAACTTTATGAAAAAGCACCAAAAAGTGTATGAACAGGAGAAAACACATCGACGTAAACAACGCGCATTACCTCGCACCAATGCTGATTCAAAATTTGATCGAAAACTCTGTTCGTTGGCTAATTTGTTCGTGATCGGCCAACCGTATGCGGAGGTTCTACTGCAGATTGAAAAGTCGCACCTGTTGTGTTTGCGACTGGTGCAGCTAAACCGCCGTCTGAGGTATAAATGTAAATAGTTTCCTGCGAACAAACGGCAAATGGATGCTTTCACACTTCCTGGGTTCAAAACGCTTTACACGCAGTGGCGATCACCCACTCCCACAGTCACACACCCAAGGCGGCCGACCGGGCCGGTGGAGAACTTAATGATCACTGTCTTTCCTGAGAACACGCAGACAGGAGGAGCCGGTAATTGAACCGCCGACTTCCCATTTGGAGGGACGCCCCGCTGCACAAGCGCCGAATTTAGACGAGAACGGACGAAAAAACAAAAACAAGAGTTTTTGATTGGCCGTGTGTCTGAATGCGGCCTTGATTTGCAGGAGAGGCGCCGGCACACCTGAGGGATAAGAGTGTGCGGAGGAAAAGATTACTGATTCTCTATTTCTGTCCTGCAAAGCTCTTTAGCAGCCTTACCCTCGTGTGTCAGAGACTGCGAGAATGAAGTGTGTGTGTCCGTGTGTGTGTGTGTGTGTGTTTATGTGTGCGCGCATCCGGGAGCAGGTGTGAGCCGGCATAATCAACAGTGCATGTTCAATTGTCCTTCCTCCCCCCATGAGCAGCCCTTCAGTGCATTCCTGATTGCCAGGATCTGCTCCGGCGCAAAGCTTTGCTTCAGCAGGACCGAGGGAAGCGGCAGAAAACAAAGGAGGACATTAGGGAGTAATAGACACGCCGACGGAATAGTGATCAGGATGTTGATCACCATGCTAACAGCTATGTACGTGATGGTCAGAGTTGTAGAATCGGTAAGATCACGGTAGAAACGAGAGTAGAATTAGCTTCTGCTTAGATGTGTTAGCTGTTGTTTTCTAACTCTGCCAGACAAGCTACCTCTTTGATTTCTACGTTACTATCATGTCCCTTCGCTTTAAATCCACGTATGATTTAACACACTCCGACCGATGCGGTGTGTTTTCACCACACACAGATTTTCTGTACGGATCGCACTGATGTAAAAGGTTCGAAGGGAGAGCATTGTTTTTATCACCTCACGTGATAAAACGCAGCCGAACACGTCACTGAATGTCAGTCGAAATGAGCAATGACTTGGATGTTTGTTACAACAGAGCCCGAAAAACAAAAACCCCTCCTCTCCCTTCTCACTCCCGCAGATAGGGGTGCGCTTTGCGCGGCAACAGGACCCTTTGCCTTACATGGTCTCCCAGCCGTTGCCTTGGCAGATTCACTCCGTGTCGCACAGTCGGAAGAGCAGCAAAGCGGACGAGGTCAGTTTTTCCGAAAGCACGCTGTGTCCAATGACGACGTCCCCGTCGCAGCTTTTCCTTAAAACAATCCTCAGTCAATGTTTTAAGCCAAAGGAACCGTCCATTTACGTGTCTTCCCAAGGAACCATTGTTATTTAGAAAGGCTCGTATCAAGAATGACGTAAATGTGATATAAAGCTGGATGTCTGAAAGTAAAAACTTTAAAATTGTTTTGGTGAACATTTAAGCAGGAACTACGCAATTGTTACATTCTGTTGCATAAAGAAGCAAAACAATCCGTTGCTGGTTGGAGATTTTTTTTTTTTTTTACCTTCACACAAAATTGAGCGTTTTAAAGGTTATTTTTGAGGGAAAGGGCCGGACGAAGAGGTCCTGCCGGGAGAGAGGGACCGATTTGAAGACCGGGGAGAGACAACAAAACACGGCGTTTTTTGATCGGGCCGATCTGTAACGAGGCGGCAGATGTCAGCGGTGAGGTCACGGGGAGGGTGTGTGTGTGTGGGGGGGGGAGGGGGGGTGGACGCAGGCGCGTGGCCAAAAACAAGGGTGCAGGACAGCCTAAGCTGCTCCCGCCTCCCGCCTCCGGCCCGCCGCCTCCCCGGGCTTCCACCGCTGTGCTTTAGCTGTAATCCCAATCAAGGGGATTTGCGTTTGAGGTCATTTCTCTGCATGAGAGAGCTGACGGCCGCACCGGCAAAGTCATGCATGTTCATTTAGCGCCTTGCACATTCCCGGCCGAGCGCGTTACGTGGGGCTGCGGTGAAGAGTTCAAGAAAGCATCTCGCCGGTCTTTATCAGTCCCCGTCCATCTGATGGCAGAGCTCGGCTGGTATGCGAACAATCTTCTGGTGACTTGCAGATCAGATCCGAAGCCCCGATAACGCGTCCTGTAAGATCGCTTGCTGTTCATCTGTGCGTCAGCGCTGACACTTTCTTTTTTGTTATTTTTTTTCGCAGTTTGACGGCCTCAGGAGGAACAGCATAGGGGTGTATAGAAAGAGTAAGTGAAAATTCGGAGTAACATGTACGCGGGCTACCTTTCTGATGCAGGAGAAACGTCAGCCCGGAAAAGCTCCGATCGAAAATCAATCGTCAGCGAACAGTTTTACCTGAATCAAAAAAACAGTCCGCCCGCCGTCACACCTGACAAAATGCCCAAATATGTGTTTGAATTTAATCGTCACTGCAGAGTGTGTCCACATGGCTATTGCCTCTGCCTCTCTGGCTATCCCCTGTGTCCTGTCGTGCTCAGACTCCGTCGCCAGCAACGGAACCTGCGCCGCGGCCCCCGCCGCGCCCCCGCTCAGCCCCGTGGAGGTGGAGAAGGCCGCCGCGACCATTCAGACCCATTTCAGGAAGTTCCAGCAGAAGAAGCAGAAGAACGGGAAGTAGGCGGACAGAGGTGGATGGACACGCGGCTGTCCGGGGGTAGATACCCTGATACCCCAAGAGGGGGGGTGGGGGGGGATGGACTCAGTGATGACGCGCACTATTGCACATGTACTCTCAAATTCAAATGTATATACATTTAAACTGTGTTACAGAGAGTTAGTAGGATTAATGGCACAGTATAAATAATAATATTCAGTCAATACAAATCAAACAGCTGCTAATAATATCCTGTTACGTGAATATAATTTACATTTCAGTGAATGCTAGTTTTGATATGTCGGGGGGGGGCGTTTTGAGAGGATGATCTAATTATGTGATGATAATAATCCCCCCGCAAAAAAAGGGAGAAACATGGTGAGATCTTACCGAGCGACGTGAATAAAACTCCTCTGTCAGACTGTGCGGCGTTTTATTGCACCACAGCGCCCTCTAGCGTTTCAACCGGGAACACGGTGGGTTTTTCTTCATGCACTGGGAGGACGGGGACGGGACGCGGTGGATGGGAGACCTTTAGAGAGGTTGCTTCTGTGTGAGAAGACACCATTCACAGCGGGAAATAATCAGCTTGATAATAATGACAGCTTTACGTTTTATATTGGATTTAGAAACCAAACAAACCTGCCAAATTCACCGCTTTTGGTGAAGAGGGTGACAGATCGTCGGGGCGAGAAGGGCCGAGCTGAAAATGATGCCCCATTCGGAGGCTCCCGGGTTGGAGGTTCTTTCTCTGGGAAACGGCACCGGTGATAGCATGGAGGCCTCGCTCCTCTCACAGAGATCCCGAGATGCTTCCTCCGGGAATTTCACGAGTCTGAAGATACCCGACGGAGAGTGAGCCCGAGCACGCTGATGCGGCTCCAAAATCAAAAAGGAACGGGCTCCATGGCGGTTCATAAAAAGATAGCTTTATTGCACAAGGTGTTGAGTACTCTTTTTTTTCTCTAGTTTTGTCTGTCTGTTTTATAGAAAAAGAAAAGAGTTAAACACAAGCAGTTGCAAATCGAAGCAAAGCCCCCCATAAATGTTCAGGAACTCCCCCCCCCCTCATTTTCCTTTTTAAAAAAAAAATGTTTTCAACCGCCTCCCCGTTGGAATTGTACGATTCACCGTCAAACCGCTCGAATGGAAACCGGCGTTATTTTTCACAACATGCAACGCTTTCTTCCCGCCAACAACCCTCGAAACGGTGTAGTTAAACAGAACAGAAAAAAAACAACAACCTGTAAATCAAGCGAGCGGTGACAAATAAAAAAAAAAAAGGGGAAAATAAAATCGATTGAAAAATAAATAAATAAAAAGAAGACAATGCAACGGAATCTCCTGTAAAAGAAGGAATCCATGTTTTAATGGTGTGTGGTCCGCTCTGACATGTTCCAGTCAATCAAGATAAAGCAATATTTTCCGTAGAATTCTATGATTTTCCATGAAGTCCTCTTCTGTTTTCGTTACAACAGCGTCAGTTCAAAGTTTACATTGTGCCCTGGTTTCTAGTGAAGATGTTGAAAATAGTAATCATTTATACAAAACACTTTCCTATGTACACAAGTGTTCCATTATTAAGTAGAAATGATGCCGCGCAGGAGGGCAATGGGGGAGGGGGGGAGAGAAGGGTGAGACTTGATCAGTTGAGTAGATATGGATTTCTGGGCCGGGGGGGAGGTGAAGCCGGCCCTTGTGGACACGGATGGAGACAGTTTGAAAGAGTGTCAGTGGTTTTACACTTGAACAGAAAATAAGATCCATCCCCCGGGTCAATTATGAGCTGCAAGAGGTGTAAAAAAAAAACAACAACAAAAAAAAACAGCTGGAAATGCAATCATTCAATCAATGTACAGTTATCAACGGAAGGATTTTTTTCCGGTTTCACCTTTTAATATTTCATGAGCCGGTCAAACATGCGTCCCATGTCACTTCGACATCCTCTCTAAAATCACAATAGTTAAATCTTACACATCAGGACCAAACCGTAACATTACAATCCTTGCATCTCCGGGAGGCCCAACTTTATGATTTGCGGTTGCTATGGAAGCGACCGGTCAGTGTCACATTTGATGGAAAAAAAAACAACAAAAAAACAGGTTTTCAACAGGAATAATAATTAAAAAAAAATTCTTTTTGACCACATTACCTGTGTGGCACCGGATGTTCATGTGAGGGGAGCGAATGTAGCTAACATTAGCATTCATCCGTTCATTCATTATCTGAACCGCTTACCCTGCTATCCCAGCTGTCATTGGGCGAGAGGCGGGGTTTCGCCCCCGGACCAATCACAGGGCCGCATATAAAGAACCGTTCACCGCGCTCATTCACACGTCTGGACTATTTAAGGTTCTCCAATGAACCTCCTGCAGGTTCTTCCAACCAGGGGCCGTCTTGCTGCGAGGTGGAGGCAGCAACTTCAAATATGCCGAGAGAGATAGACAGAGAGAGAGAGCGAGAGAGAGAGAGAGAGAAAGAGAGAAAGAGAGAGAAAGAGCAACAGGGTGGAATTTTCCGTTGGATATAAACACCACATGTTCTCTGAGCGAACCGAGAGTCGACCGGTGTCTCGGGGGAAGGGGCGCGGGGGTGGAGGGGACGTTTTATCGTACCATCGACTATCCATACAAGCGGGGTGAGGACGTCCCTGCTGCGGGGGGCGGCTCTCCGGTCCCCGCGAATCAAAGAGGGGGGCGGGAGGGGTTCATGTACAACTTCAGCCCCGGCCCGGGTTGAGACGGACTGCGAAGCGCCGGAACGGCCGGCGCGAGTAAGAAACGGAAGTCCTCGTCGGGTGTCCGTTAAACATCGGCGGGCGAGCGGAGCGTCCGGGAGGGTAAAATACAACATATTACAACAGGCTCGCTCGCGCCGCCGTCCGTCCGTCGAGCCGCGAAGCA
This sequence comes from Fistularia tabacaria, assembly GCA_901007705.1. Taxonomy (NCBI): domain Eukaryota; kingdom Metazoa; phylum Chordata; class Actinopteri; order Syngnathiformes; family Fistulariidae; genus Fistularia; species Fistularia tabacaria. The sequence goes on along the minus strand of CAAKHD010013633.1, from coordinate 14,798 downwards.
CACGGTTGACCGGCGGCACCGTCTCACACCACACTCGTCCCGTCCGCACCCCCGGTTCCCCCCGGACAACATTTACACAATCACAAGGGCTCATTGCATCATAGCTAAAAACTCGGGGGGGCGATACCACGCTGTCTGTCTCTCCGAGATCTTCCGTCCTACCCGTTTAAGTCATGAGATTCTCTCTCTCTCCGTTTCCTTCCACTACTATCTTCTTTTTTTTTTTTTTTTCCCTCTGAGCGATTGTCTTGTGATCTTTTTTTTTTATATATATCTTCAATTAGAACAGCTTTTTTATATTTCTCTGCCTTTTTTCTCTTCTCAATAGTCATATATTTGCTATATATTTGAATAGAAATATATATGTACATACTTTTCGAAAACAAACATATATATCATATCTTTTTCTATTGCGAGAGCCCTGATGTTACATCTCATCATTGCAGAACATTTGGAGCAACTCTTTACTATTTTCTTCTTTTTTGGGGGAAAGATCTTTGCCACGGGATAATGCTTTGGGAGGCGAAACAATAAAAAAACTAAAATGTTCAGGTACAGTACCATGCATAAAGCTAAAAATCATTTTTATTTCCGTGTGGAAGAGGGGCTCGGAAAGAAAAACTCGTCACCTACGGGCACGGATTTGATTTCCCCTCCGAGGGTAACCCCCCCCCCCACGCTTCCCGATTCCGTCGTCCGTGCGCGGATTCCGCCGGAAATCCGCATCCTGTACGTGTTCTCCCGCGCGCGTCCCCGACGTGACACCGAGCGTCAGGCGGCGATGTTTGTGTTCGAGACGCGGCGTGGAAAACGCATCCGCCTTCGAATCGGGCCGGCCGTAGGTCACAGTGAATTTGTATGGCTATGATTGGGGGATCGGGAGAGAGGAGAGAACGGAGACGGATTCAGGAGGGAG
>CAAKHD010013632.1:473072-494959 GCA_901007705.1 Fistularia tabacaria | reverse complement strand
AAAAGAGAGGGAAGAAAGGAAGGAAGGGGAAGAGAGAGGGGGGAGAATAAGAAGAGAGAGAGAGAGAGAGAGAGAGAGAGAGAGAGAGAGAATCCTCTGCTGGCAACTATGGACGACACAAACTTCAATTTAAATTTAGAGCACTGAGAAAAGAGAAGTGCACTCAAAAATTTTAATAACCTATTAAGTTACGACTTCAATTTCATTTTATGAATATTTTCCTTGGGGAGCACCACCATCACTGGAGAAAGATAGAAATTTAAAAAAGATAAATAGTGCCATTAATCTACAACATTTCTCTTTCATTATCCCTGAAAATGAGGAGTTATTTTTGCTCAGATCCTCATATAATTAGCTCCTTACACTTGATTCACTAGCCAGAAAACGACCATGTTCAGAAAATTAAAAATTTGTCATTAAGTGGAATTTAACATAATATCATTTATCTTTATATATTACTCAGCTGACAAGTAGGAGCCTTGGATGTTGATCAGGCTTTTGTGTGTCGCAGGCAGTGAATGAGGAGCAGGACGCCGGATGTCTGCTGAGTTATTGGCTGAAATAAGTGCTTTAAACTCTTTCACTCTGAATATTTATCCCACTAATGGTGCTGTCATTTGATATGGGGAATTGCAATTTGTGTTGAAATGAAAATAGGACTAAAAGACATGTACTGTTGAACTCAGCTACGAAGACAAATGTCTGCCTTGCTCTGAAAAGGTAGTGAAGGTGGTTAAAAAAAAAAGAACATTCATGATTTTATAATATTTAAGCATTCTTTCCATTTCCTCAAAGACAAAATTATTGACTTAATTATTACCCAGATAAAACATGGTATGTGTTTCTGGCAGTAGGGGTCTCTCATCAAAATAATATTAAGGGATGAAAATAAGTGCAGTCAGTGAGCCATGTGGGATCATGATTTTAAGGCTATGAATAGCCAAGGATACATGTAGAGAGACTAATGAAGAAATCTTACTCATGAATACTCAATTGTATGAATTTTATTCACAATGTATGAACTAACTCTTTCAAGTACGATAATGTACACATTTTGTAAACTAGCTTCAAATTTGAGTCAGATAAACTAGCCCCTCAGTTATTCCCCTTGTGACGTGATGCCACAATTCAACAAAGAATGCATTTAAAACAAGTTTTAATATAATTCATATCAAGATCATTTGGTGCTTTCCTCTACAAAGAAAAAATAAATAAATAAATAGAAGTCAAAAATTCTCCACAAAATCAATGTACCTAGCAACGAACCCCAAGTGAAAGTAATAATAATAAAAAGTAGCAGATGAAAGCAATAAAATATAGGGAACCTGAATTTCCTCAACAGATATTCGAGAGTTTCAGCGACAAATATAAAAACAAAATTTCAGAAGAAGATTTAAAGATTTTCTACAACACGATTCCTCCCCTCCTAACGGTTTTCCTACCTGTGATAAGGGAGCTGAGATGTTTGATGTCTATTGCTAATGCGAGCTAGTACTGACACTAAACTCTTCCGTTGGCGTGGTGAGTGGAACCCTTCCGCCTGGGACTTTCTACGCGCACAGTGGTGTCGTAAATCACGCCATGGCCTAAAGGAAACTATCGTTGAAGTGTACTTTGTGATTTGCTGGAGCTCGTTGGTAAACACCTCCTCTTGACTGCTAGCTTAGCATACAGCGGCCGCACCTGTGCAAGCATCATATAGCCTAACAACGGCCTTGACAACGATATTGATTGACACATAAACAGACCAATTACTGTTGAATTCATTGTGCAGCGCACAACCGTGAAGTGATATGATAAATGCTCCCATAATTAGGTGAAGTAGGGGCGCTGTTGCAAACAAAAGATTAGATATTAATTGTATCTGTTCATGATACAACTACAAATTTGAATTATTAAGGTGTTTTTATATCATTTAAATCATATTTAATTAAAGTTGAGGAATCAGTGAGAGGTTATGGCAACAAAATACTCCAGAGAATTAAATAAAAAAACAATCTGAAAGTCATAATCAATAGTGAGATGGATTTGAATAGTGCTTTTGTGTCTTTGCTTTTTGCATTGTGTAGGTCATTCATTTGTTACTGAACACAAACACACACACACACACACACACACACACACACACACACACACACACACACACACACACACACATATACATACACACAAAATGTTGGTCATCCCCTCACAGCACAGCAGGCTATCCATTAAGATCTAATTGATCATCAGAAAGAATGGGAGGAAGAAATGGAGTTGATAATGGCGAGAGAAACCATTTTGTCTCACTCCCATTACAGAGTAGCAACATTCTTGTTTAGTTATTATTCTCCTGTGACTACGATAACAACCAAAAGTGGGAAGCCACATGCCTCACTTTTCTATTGGAAAACTTTTTTAATTTCATGATGGCTTGTGAAAACCTTTTGAAGAATTAGTATCTCACAAAATCAAAAAATAGATGATAAATGCAAAAGCATCAGGAAAAACAGGCATGGCTATGCATGACGAGAAACATTGCACGATTCCTAATTATTCGTCAATGCAGCTTATTTATAAAGTTATGCAGCACAGTACAAATGTTTTGCAGTGTGTACAGTGTGACAGTACTGAACCAGATTAGGGCTACACGTAGTACAATGGAGCCTTCACGTCAAGTGGTTAATGCAGGCTCTCGTTACCCATGTCTACTCCCTATAACAAAGGCACATTGCCGCTTGCTTTAAAGCTAATAAACTCATTTCGTAATAATATGTGCAGCTGGGCTGGTAATAAATCATTATGGGACTCTGTGTTCCCATAATACAGAACTGAGGTAGTGACCCCAATCAAGCGCTTGCAACAAATATTGAAATTACAGCTTGGATTTGATTAATTTCACTACATTTTGAGGACGTTAAACATAAATGCTTCCACTTTGAGAGGAAAAAGTGAACAAAAGACAAAGTTTCCCTGAAGAGAATGCTATGGTCTCTGTTTGAAAAAACATTTCTGTGTGCATTAGCATCAATACAGATACAATTTTATTCTTTTTGGACTTAGAAACAACATTTGTTAATAAACAAACAACACGCATAAATTCGCTTTACCTGGGGCAGTTTTTTCTTCAGACCCCCCTTCTACTTTCCCCTTGAAAGATAAAATCAGGAATAAGAGTCCTCACAGACCTCAAGAAAAATACCTTCGTTTAGATAAATGATACACCTTGTTTCAGATATTTTATTTAATACCGTCTTACAAACATCAGCTTCATCTAGGCATAACTTTTTGAGTTTGCTGAATCTGGTTCTTAGATGCTTTCTGCAAGTTAAGAGATTGGTTACATCAATCCTTGTCTTGTGTTCAGCAGACACAAATATGACGTGGAGCCAGTCACAAACACAGAATGGACTTTAAAGTGTTTACAGTTGTTAAGATGTGAAATATATGTTTATTGTTATAATCTTTTAATGAAGAGAAAAAAATACTAATGGGTATTTTTGAGGCTGAAAGTTGAAAGTTGAAGGAAAGTTGAGTATATGGATTTGATTTGGTCTAAGACATTAAGGTGTTGAACCTCTGTGTGTATTTATGTGTGTGTATGTGTATGTGTATGTGTATGTGTGTGTGTGTGTGTGTGTGTGTGTGTGTGTGTGTGTGTGTGTGTGTGTGTGTGTGTGTGTGTGTGTGTGTGTGTGTGTGTGTGTTAGTATGTGAGCGTAAACATATATATGAAATGTACATGTACACCTGTAAAACATGCTATTAAGAATAACATCTTAAGTGTGTGAACATTAACACACTGGGGGTGCACGAATATGGTAGTCTGTCAATATCAAGGTAGTCATGGAACAAAAGTGGATGCACTGAGGTCCACCACATTTCTCACCAGCCCCCTCCTCCAAACAAAACCAACCTTACATGCATCTCACATCCATTCAACTCCCTGGGGTTCAAACCAATCTCTCTTGTCTCCAGCAAGTCTCTCTGCTTCAACCTGCACCAGCCATCAAAGCCATTAATCCATCCGCCAGAGATGACTATGACTGATTTGGCCACCATACAATCAATTTGTATCTCTCTCTCTCTCCGTCTCTTTCTCTTTCTCAGTCTCTGTCTCTCTCTCTGTCTTACCCCGTCTGCTGCAAATGTATAAAAAATATCAAGAAAAAAGAGTCATAGGTAATAGTTCCACCACAGTGAAATAATGGAGTAATAAAACAATCAACATTTGACCTTGAAGAAAATCTAAGACAGACGTCCATCTGTCTCAATTCTGTTCATCTGAACTGGTAAGATAAACTGAACATTCAGTTATTTCTCATATTCCTATGATTTTTACCAGCTTGTAATGCCTGTCATTGTAACTGCAACTGGCATTTGCTGTCAGCTCTGAACTGTGGAAATAAAAATGTTCCTGTGATTACTTTTACATAAGAATCCCTGTTTTCTCATCAGTGGTGACCTAAGTTATTCTATAATGAACTCTTATCTTTTCCAATTGAAATTAGAAATGTGTTTTTTTGTAATAGGAAAGAAGCTAACAGATATCTCCAAATTTCATTACATCCATAAAAGTCTTCCAATCATTAGTTTGATTTTCTGTCATTTCTATAAACACATTTTTGGAGTCCGTCAGCTCCCTCAATAACTTGTTGATGACTGGCATGTTCTGCCTTAACCTTATAGGGACAAGAAAAAAAAATTCAACACTGAATGATTTCAAGCCACAAACTGTCAGCCTCTGGTACAAAGTATAGGGGAACACCAGTTTGAGACACTTGCGGGTTTTCATTCTCCGCTGGTCTAATTCAGTAAGAATTTCTAAGAGTCTGACAAGTGGTTCAACACGTTGGTTGAAGGCTGGCTGTCGGTCAGTGCAGGGCAGAGCCAGTCAGTCAGTGTTTGACAACAGTAAATTCAAGAAACCCAGTAAAATGGTCTACTGGTCTGACAATGAGATCTCTGACATGGATTGGCCTCTTGTTCTCACTTGACACATGATTTCTTTCTTATCATTGTGAGAAAGCAATGAAAGCAAGAACATAATGTAGCTCACATTTAATTTGTCACTTTTTTCCCCCCTCTCACTGTCATTCTGCACTTTCAAGTACCAGTGACACATACACCACATCCAGCCAAGGATCAAGTATGGACAGGGCCTCAGGGCACATAGTACTAAACCCCCCTGACTGATACAAACATTTTATCATCACAAAAAAAATCTATATTTTTTTACATTACAAATTCTTAGGTCTTTGATAAGAAATCAATTAATCTGTTTCATTTCTTTGTTTGTCCTCTGTTTTCAATTGTCTGTTTTCCACAGCAAATTGACAAAATTGATTTCAAAATCATGGGAAATTCAACAAACAAAGCAGCATGAAAAAGGGAATGTGCTATAGGATGCCATCGAACCAGCACTTAAAAGAAAAAAAAAAAAAAAAATTTAGCAATAAAATATCTGTAGGTTAGGGGAAAGATAAGGGACAAAAGATTTTGATACGGCAAATAGTACCATATTTTTTCATAAATAAAGATTGTATAATAAAATGAAAAACATTCACTCTAAAACTAAAAGAAAATGCAAAATGTACAGATTCAGTTAAATTAAAGAACACCAATGTATTTTCCATATAATATAAGCAGTTTTTTTTTATTATTATTGGGTGAAAACGTGAAAATGAAAATATGAAATATATAAAGCACAATATAAACATTTTGTATGCAGAAGCAATTCAGAGGTCTGTGTCCTTTTACTTCATGTTGTTGTTATTATTTATATTATTATTATCAATTATGCTTGGTTATTCTATCATCTACATTTGTATGGGTGAAAGAACATTTGTGAATAACGCTTTTTTTCTTCTCACTGATGTCAGAAGGGGCCAATGCTTTGAAGCAGGCCCCATACATTTCAGATGTAATTTCATCATTAGTATACTGCATCTATCTCTCACCAAATGACTCATTTTATTTTAGTATTATTTTGATATCAATATTTTGTCTGACACAGCCCATTTTATAATGTTTGAATTTAGACAGTCAGGGAGCAATTATTCTTTTAGTATGACCTTTTTTCTCCCTTTAATAATCCCATCAAAATTGAGTAGGCTTAATCTTTGAAATAGGTTAACAATTACAATACTACATGAAAAATTCAATAGATGCACAAATTATGACTTTCATTCATTTTTAGAGTAATGTGGAGATATCCTCCAAATCACATCCTCTGTCATTAATCTTTTATTTAATGTTTTGATTACTGACCAAAAATCAGCATAAGATTTGTGTGGTGATTGATAATAAATGTAAGTGATACCAGAAATTGTCACACATATTTTACATAAAAACCCCAATACAAAGTAAAAGGGGGGAAATGGATACAGCCCCTTGTATACGGACCACAACTGATGCTTGTGATGCGACACCGCCGAGCTTCCAGCAGCCACATAATAAAGCAGATCATAGTGAGCCATGTGAGAATGCAAAGCAGGCTGTCTGATGGTGGCGAGCAGAAGGTAGGAAAGAGGCATGTGTCTGGGACAGGCAACCGAGAAGCATTTGTCAGGAGACGCTGACAAAAGGGGGTTGAAGGGGCCTTGCTCAACGCTATTCAGAGACAATTTGTAAGCCCGGCTGTTGAAGCCGGGCCAAAGACTTGCAAGCAGCTGGAGCCCTGCCGTGATTGATAAATGTGGGCCTCCAAGAACTTCATTTTGATATGAATGAAGACAAAGGCACAACAACATTCTGTGAGTGTTTAATATTACCGTCATTAAGTGACAACAGTGGACAAATGCCCTGTCCTCAGCTGGGGATACACAACGCCAAAAGGGAGGTCAGAACCCCCTGGTAATTAACATTTTTATGACAAAATAACCTTTTTGTTAGAGATTTCTAATTAATTCAGTTCTTAAGCTGGGTGATTAAAGGAACATTTAATCTGGATTTCAAGGTTTCAAGAAATTAATAAACTGGAATTAATTATAAGCTGGAATTAATAGATGGAGTGTTTTTGTCCACTCAAAAAACAAACAATAAAAAAAAATGGGAACATTATTCAGTCTTGTCAGAAAGTCTTCAGAATGTACATTTTGAATGGTTTCATCCTCCTCACAAGGGGACAGAGTCCTTCTCTTTTATCACATTGATATGTATGAACACTAATCAAATTACACTGCAGGCAGTTTGTCATGCTAATCATGCAATAACCAAATTTCAACACGTATTGACAAGGCTCCATGAAAAGCGTTTTGCTGCGTCTCTGTCACAGCCTTTTGCAGATGTTGTGACCCATGCGAACATGGGTCACTGAGAGTGAGGCTGACCAGCAATGATCCATTCACTTACCAGGTTCACTGACTTTTAAAGCTCCCAGAAACATCTTTATCAACAGCTGTTTTTTTATTGTCATGGTTTCAGAGAAAGATAAATAAATAAAGAATTGAAAGGATAGACAAAGGAAATTCACTCAGTGAATTGTACTTTTTTTCTTATTGATTATGCTTTTTCAAATGAACTGTTTTATCAACACAACATAGGATTTCCATCTCTTTTATAGAGTAACGAGTGAACTATACACATTCATCCCTGACCTATTTAATGGCTGGATAGTGCCAAAGACCTACACGAGGAAATTGAAAAGTTTTCCTACATTAAGTGATATATATGGCTGTGCCCAGAGTCCATAAAAATTGGGAATTGTTCTATTCTAATTTAAAATTCCATTTCAGACACTCTTCACACTGACAAAGGAGAACATTCATCCATTTACACAGTCTAGAATTTGCCGCAGGTTCACGATGAATGGGAGAATATTGATGAAGTTGAAAACTCCACTTCTTTTTACATCAATCCAGTGGAGGATGGGTGGATAGGAGGGAGGGTTCTTTTTCTCTGTATCCACCTGAGAAGCATCTTTTTCAAAATTCAAAAACTCAGTGTCTGTGAGTCTCAAAAGGTGATCAATTTCACTTTGAAGCACTGGGGGCTTCATCTGTTTGTGAAGGATGTGAGGCGCCAAAATGACTGCCAATTCTTCAAAAGCTACTTGCAGTTGACATTCAGCTCCTTTGCATTTATTGTTTTTGGGGCGCAGGACTGTGGACACATGATGGGAACCAGTGCAATCTTCAGTCAATGAGTAACCAAATAGAAGCCCTATCATTCAAAGATCATATTGTGCAAAAACATGATTAAAAATTAGTGAAATTGTGGCATCACCTTGCTTTAGTATTTAACTGACTTTTCTAATGTCTTTTTATATATATATATGTATATATATATATATATATATATATATATATACATACATACATACATACACACACATATATATATTATATATATACATACATCTATATATACACACACACACATATATGTGTATATGTGTATATATGTGTGTGTGTATGCGTGTGTGTATCTATGTATGTATGTATTAGTTATTTGGGACAAATAGATTGACGTTCAAACTCAACAAATTGCTTTTTGTCATCAGCTTGTCACAGTCATGGCTTAGATTACTCACTGTTCAACTGTTCCTCAATGTCCTTGAATTAATCATATATATATATATATATTTCTCCCAAATATTAATTTTTTGAAACCTGATTCGAAAACAATACACAATTTTTAATAACAGAAACATTATGCAAATGTTAATAGATTTGTTTTTCGGAGTAAGTTGTTTTATGCAGCATAAGGCCCCATGCCACTTTCACACAATTGTCTTGATAAAATTATGTTTTTTGGTTTTTTTAATTTAAGTGTAGTCTGTAAAGCCAGGCTCTGACTATAATCACAAAATGGATAAATAATTTGAACACGTCCATATGGTTTTTGTTATATTCATCTGTACATTTTGTGTTGACTGTTTTTTTCAAACCATGAGATGTAAGTCTTCCATTAATAACTACTCCCTCACCCACTGGTGTTTAAGTAGCAGTGTGTCAAGCCATTCTTCTGCTACTTTTTGTGGTGCAATGGCCCATGCGGTTCCCTCAGAGTGTGTTTAGTAGAGGACCCTCCATGTCTGCTCAGTTGTGCCTGGTTTACCAACACTATTGATTGCAGGTGATGTTCTGGACAAAGTCCATCTGACCTCTGGAGGGGCTTAAATACATCATTGTCCAGAGAGAGATCTCTTGAGACTCTGGTTATACAGTGCCTCGCTCCCAAACACACTGATAAAAAACCAACAGAAAAAGTCAGCGGGACACATGTATAAGCACACTGAGTCCATAATAGCCCTCTAGAAATTTTAAGATGTATCGTGACAACAGATAGTCATGGAAAAGAAGTTAACATGTGTTCTCACTGACTGCATCGAACTGTTGGACATTGAAATCACAATCAAAAATGCTACAGTCGAACTAACTCTGAACTGACTCTTCAGGCTTGTTTGCTCTTGTCATATTCAGCTGATCTGCTCCTCTCGTAGCTTTGTCATGAATTCTAATTGGCTTTATTAATCAGCAATCATGTTAACACTCCCTCTGATCTGTGAGGCAAGCTTTTCCATACATACCTCAGAGCCATTGATGGAAAACCAATGAGACATAGGTTTACCTGCCATGAAAGTACCTCAGCAGCAGTCATCAACACAATGTGGAAAGGGAGGGGGGACGTACACTTTAAATTAATTAACATCGGACCTCTTGTAGCACTTCACTTCTGTAAACAAACAGTTTAATACACGGTAATTAATGAAATATGTCAAGCTTCCTTTCTTTTCCTCTTGCTGATTTGTCTTTCTCTGCAGTTCAGATTTAAACAAAAATACTGTTAGACCCTACTATATTATCACTTTATGATCAAGGAACACAGTTATTCATAACAGAAGGGGTACATTTTCTAAATGAATTCATACAAGTATTTTGGAATAATTTTTGGAATATATTTACATGATCAAATTTTTAAAAAGTTACTAAATGTTTAATCTTACTAGACTATTTAATTTCTCAAGTTTAACTTGGTTGCACAATTCACATAGTCTATTCCATTTTTAAGTGAAAGTGATGTTTTGGTTACTTTCATAATAACATAACATCTAAAAAATAAACTTCAAAAGCTGTGTATGTTGCTAGCTCTGAGTTAAATCCTTAGCAATCAAATTGGAGCAATGGCACAGACACATAGTTTCTGCAGCATCTATCTATCTATCTGTCTAGATAGACAGATAGATAGATAGATAGCTAGATAGCTAGACAGCTCGCTAGCTCGCTAGATAGATAGATAGATAGATAGATAGATAGATAGATAGATAGATAGATAGATAGATAGATAGATAGATAGATAGATAGATAGATAGATAGATAGATAGATAGATAGATAGATAGATAGATAGATAGATAGATAGATAGATAGTTTTGTATAGTCAAAGCATTAAATAGGAAGGTCTATACTTTGAGCCTTGATAACAGGCCACCCCTTTGATTTCCTTTGAATCACAAAATGAACAATATGCCATCTAGTCATTTTATGCAGTCAAACTTATTTGTGAGCGCATTTATTTGCTTCCTAAAATAGGGCCTCCCTCTCTGTTTTCCAGATTTCCATTTCATATCTGCCCCACTCACACGTCCAGCTCTGCATGCGACCTGCTCATGGGTGATGATTTTCGAATTGATTTGCCATTCTCACAAACGAAGGGCACAAAAGGCTGAGCAATCAGTCCAAGGCTGGCTGGGTTTGGCCCAGAGAGAGGAGATACTCTGTGAGTGGAGGGCAAGCATGGCTGGTCTGAATTATGAAGAATAATGTTTAGCCTGGCAGATGATTAGGGATGTTAATTTTTTTGGAGGGAAGTATGGGGGGGCAAAGGAGGCTGGCACTTGGTGATGTCACTTTGGCTATCTGAACAATCTGGCAGGGCTGATCCTGGCGAAATGCTGCTCAATTTGCAGGGGCTCCTGCTCCATTTGCCTGTTAATGAGCACTGTTGTTGGAGGTACCCATGTGAACCATGTCATGAGGCTAGCAGGCAGCACCTTCACCTGACGCTCTGACCACAGAGGAAAATGGCAGCCGCTGTGACAGATGTTTCACAGTCCTGGGGAGGGAGCCATGGGAGTGCATTACAGTCAAAGGGCCCCAATATATTGTGGGCAACAACTGCTACTTACCTCCCTCCATGTACATGCAGAAGGTGCTGCCTCTCAGTCAGCTGTTAAACTAAAATCACAATCTACTGTAATTACCTGAGAGGATGATTAAATTAACACAACTTAATATACCTTCATTATTTTTGCTTCTTTTTAACAAGAATGCATCTCTCCGCTTAATATTATTCGGTAGGAGGAGAGTACAGTGTCACAGGACGCATGGCCAGTGTAAACTCATTATATCACAGCCAGACAAAAGCACTACATTTCTAATGAAAGGATGAGTTCTTGTCAGTCCACTTCTTTCAGTAGTTGTTTCAGGATAAATTGCTTTCTTTCACCCATTACGGCAAATTAAATGCCCCAGCTATGCTGGGATTCATGACGTTTTTTTTCTTCTTTTTTTACATCCTTTTATCAGAAGCAGACACCAGAGACAGACATGACCGTGTCTGGCTCGAAAATCAACACATGATGTGTATTTCTATTACATGGTGTGTGACCTGCACCTTGGCTACTTGCCCGCTTTGGTCTAGCTTTGGTCTAGCTTTTTTTTTGTATTCATTTGACCAGTCGTCTCCAGTTACTCTGGCATTTTTGTGGGACCTTTCTTTATCTGCTTTCACTTTTTTTCAAAAACAAAAAGCAACGTACTACTACTGACAGAAAAATTAAAAGAATATGGAACAGCTTACCATAGACAAACATTTCATTTTTAAAGGGTTTTTATAAAACAAAATCCCTAATTATTATCATTATCACTATTATGATAGTAATATGCAGCATCATTTGGCTAATAGCCGGCACTTTTTAATTTTTTTTCCCATTTTGTTAATTTAGAATACTTTTATAATTAGTTTTGTAATGTGTTAATATTCACCACAGTACTTAGTCGAAAAGAAAAATGTGCTTTTACATATTTTTGTCAAAATTATATCTTTATATATACAGTATATATATATATATATATATGGAGAGAGAGAGAGAGAGAGCTTACACAAAGCTGAATTCTTGTGTATTCTTACCACAAAATGGAATTTAAACAAGAACTGTGAAATGGCATCTCACCCGTCCATACAGTTGTTGGGAGCCATTTTCTGCTAACAACTGCAAATCTCCAGGAAAGTCTGTCACCAGTCAGCCTCACAATTGAACTGCCTTTGTTTTAAAGACTGAAAGAAAGAGAAAAAGAAATATAAAAAGGCTCTGGCAGAACCAGGAAAAAGCAGACATTGACTTACTTACAGTATAACAGTTTGTTACATCAAGATGAGTTCAACAGATCTGCAAGTGGAAAATAACTTTCAACTGTCATCAGAAACACCCCGTGAACTATGTTGGCTTATTTTTAGAAAACGTCTATAGAAAGCTGCCATCCCAAGCAAACAAGCCAACGAAATCGGCCATCCAACTAGTCTAGGTCACAATTTTTTTGTGCAGTTTTACAGGCAGTCCAAGGACCAAGTGATCATGGTTGTCAAACCTGTTCCAAAGGATCATAAGGCTCTATTCCAACAGGATCAGTTGGACCAATAATACTGTTGACTTGTATCAGAGCTAGAAGAGTTGCAGTGTGGTGCCCAAGGTCACAAAGGATGTTTCAAACAAAACCAAAAAATACAAGATTGATCACAGCTCTGTTGACTTTTCTGGTGCTGTAAATTCCTGCCATGTGGGATGGCAAAGATGTGATTCGGCGTGTAGCCATGTCGTGTTGTTTCCTCCAGACATACTAATCTGAACAGTTACTTTTACGAAAGCTGCAATCAGCATGGCTTTCAAATGACCAAAACATAACATAACATAAACTAATGTTCCCTGAATTGGTATTGCTTTTTTATTAACCCGATCCCTTGTGAATATAGCCTAAAAGGTCATTAGGTTTGTTAGTTTTTCATGATCAATTTTGAAATCAATGCAAATAAGAAAAAAATAGGGGGTAAATGTACACCAATACACAAACACACACACACACACCAGGTAGTCCACATGTTAGATCGAATCACAGCAGTGACTAACCCTGTAAGAGCCAAAAACAACAAGGATTGTGTGATAGCGGATGTGAAGCTGGAAGGTTGCTATGGTTATGTATTGATGGTGTGCCAATAGCAGGGCTCTACATGATTGGAGAGTGCAACATTAAGCAGACTCATAAAACAGACAGACCCTCCAAATTTTAATGATAAAAGCGCTGATCTGATATACATATAAATACGTTGTAATTCAGCAAGGTTTCATGCCTGGTTAAGCATGTACATTTTTGGCGGACCACTAACTGATACTACCTCAGCGCAGTATTTCAGAGCATATCAACATCCCAGTGAAATTGACTCAGATGTGTAAGTAGACCCTGGTCCAGAACTCCAAACTGTCTAACGATTATATTAGGATAAATTGAGCAACGTGTGCACAAAACTCCCAACAATCTACAAGCTGTCCCAGACAATTTAAATACGCCACCAAACATGAAAAAAAGAGAGAATTATTCACTAATGTTTTGCCACTGGAAAATAGGCAATAGATGCAATGCCCTAAGTGTGTGTTCGGTGGCAGTTGTTTTTCCTCTGATTACTAAATCCAAGGTTGATATGCAGATGTAAACATGCTGTTCGCAACCCCCCACCTCTTCCTGTATCCCACCCTGCCTCTTCCATCTGCCAGGCAATAGTTTGAAATTCTTAATCCATGAGCAACCATTGAACATTAGTGAGTTGAAAATTACAGATGTTTTACTGTCTCTGTCTCTGTTTTTCTGTTTTGATCTGTGCATCCCACTGTCATTCAGTGTCGCATACGCATCCCTCGCTCCCTTGCATTCATTAGACACCCTGTGCCATCATGGCACCATATGACACTGTCATCATTTGGTAATTAAACCTTTGCTTGTTTAAATATGAAAAGCTGGCAAGGGTGTGATCATAAACAATGTTGCACAATCCAGATTTTCAAGATTAAACGAGAGCTCAACCGACATGATGCCAAGGATTAACACCACCCCGATTTATGTTAAGCAGAAACAAAAAGGAAACTACTGGAGAAACTTGCCCTTCTGCCAAACGTATCAGACTGACGCACATTAAAATTTCAGCAAACAGATGTGTAACTTAAAGGTGACAAAGAAGACAAAGTCTGCAATTTACAAAACAGCTTTGTCAATATCGTAAAAGTATGTATTTTATTGGCCATAGACGCTGATTTCAGCTCTCCTCTTCCAGCTGAGAGGTAAACAATGATAATAAAACAGCAGATCACAGCTTCCAACACAAAGACAGGCGCAATAACATCACAATGGCGAAGGGGATTTTTAAATTTTAACCTTAAGTGATAAGCACAGGACATTACATTAGAGTTGCACTTCTCTATACCCTAAATCAGTGTTATGGGTTTGATCATGTTGACAGACCAGACAATAAAATCTCCGACGCCAGAGGACAAGCATCAACATTTTCATCTATATTGGCGCGGGCCTCCATCACTGAAGATTTAGTCAAACAGCTCGAGAGAGGAGGAAAGCCTGTACCATTACAACCCAAACTACTGGCTTTTTATTACCTCTAAACAATCTTCCTCAGAGCCGTCCTTTAGCGTGCCTTAGTGCTTGGAGCTGGCGAGAAAGTGTGTGGGAGGAGGCCATTCAGTCACATTATGGCTTCCCATAGATCAAGGTCACAATTTTCATGATCATTACACCACTGAAGGTGACAGGAAGCATTTACAGAAGTGATCAGGAGCTTATGTGGGAGCTGCTCATCCGTAGATTTCTTGGGAGAGGAATGTATGTGCATGCACAGTCACACACACACACACACACAAACTAATCAGCAAATCACACTGAGCAGCTGACATTCCTCATATCATCTCACATCATCATTACAACTGAGATAACCAGCAAAGACAAAGAGGAGGACAGAAAACAGGGAGGCAGTGGGGCGAAATTTAAAAAATCTACTCGTGTGTGGTTGAAAATGAACATTTGCGAGTTCAAAGCCTGCCACCAGGAGGTGACTGCTACATTATGCATTCACATTGCAGCCGACTGGACAGAAGCTCTGGTTCCCATATTGCTGACATGTGATTGGAAGCTGTTGGCTGTCTGGTTGGGACAGAGGCAGCTGGCGGGACACCTCCGAG
Organism: Fistularia tabacaria; assembly: GCA_901007705.1. NCBI lineage: Eukaryota > Metazoa > Chordata > Actinopteri > Syngnathiformes > Fistulariidae > Fistularia > Fistularia tabacaria. The sequence continues at coordinate 479,741 of CAAKHD010013632.1, read as the reverse complement.
CCGCCTCAGGCTGATCTCCACTTCATACAGACACACACATACACACACTGAGATTGAGGCATAGGATCAGCATCTCCCACAGCGATGAACCCAGGGCCTTAAGGGAAGTCTGGTTGTCTTTATCCAGGAAGAAGAGAAATCCTCCACTGAAGTGACGGTTGCTGTTTGACTACGAAAAATAAATCACTGGAAAAGATGTTGATACTTGTGAAAATAGAAATAAACAGAGACACGTTATCGGAGTTTCCAGTGCCCTACCAATTTTCATACTCAAGTCCTTGAGTTCCGACCATGGGGGCTAAAATTTAACTATTCATGTGGAAAGTTTGATGAGGAGGAGACAAGATATACAGCTCTCATTCCCAGTATAATAAATGCAACGCTGAGAAGTCAGTTTCAAAATGACATGATACAGTCCTATTTTTAAGCCAGCACTGCAGGGCATATTTAACAATTGCAATTCTGAATAATGAATGAGGACAGAGAATGTATTTGAAGACTCCTATGCCTTATTCCCCAATTTACGGTGTGTAAATTCACAAGAAATATTGTTGTGTTGTTTTCTTAGATCATGTCTGTAAGATTTTTGTTTTTAATTTGGATATAAAACTGGCATAGATACAGTACATTGGAAAAAAAAAACTTCTCAAACTACTACTATGAAAGAGAAGTAACAGGAATGGTGTTGTTTTTGTAACTGTTCTTCGATGATGTTTAAATGCAAATGAGATGTTAATTTTTCTTAATGATTTGTTGTACCCGAGGCATGGAAAAGCCTGGAAACTCAGCTGTCTGAGTGCTTCTGTGCTCCGGGTATGAAAAGTAATTTAACAAAGTGTTTTCTAATGAAAATAATGTAACCTGATATCACTTGCATTTGGATATTTAATACAATACAAAATCACAGGCATCATTCGCTGTGTGTGAGTGTGTGCGTGCTTGCGCGCGCGTGTGTGTGCGTGTGCGTGCGTGTGGGGGTGTGCGGGGGTGTGTATGCAGAGCAGCCAACCTGAGATAGCCCTGTAGACTTGAGATTGAATTAAACCGGATGCAGGTACAGTGTCTTTGGACAGAACCACAAAGAAGACTGGCAGCAGAGGAAAGTCCTTCCCGGGTGTGTTTTATTATCTGAAATACGATCCTGTCAGCAGTTAAGTTTGGCATTGACTTTTATGCCTGTTCTTAATTTTTCATGATTTCTCATCAAAGACAATAATCTGTTTGATAGTTGAATGTAGCTCCACGTCCCTAAACAGAAGTGATTTATGTGGGAGTAACACTGCAATCAAACCCCCTGTAAAACAAAGAAGGGTGTTTTTTACCTTTATGCGAATTGAGCAGTTTAATACACTTCAGAGTGAAAATAGGTGTACAGTGAATTTTCAATGAAAAAAGAAAGTTAGGTTAAGAAATAAGTTTTCTGAATGGATGTTATTCGGGGCACTCCTGCAGGCCTCATCTAAGACTAAGGATATCTTATTTTTCCTTTCTTTTTCTCTCTCTCTATATAAGTATAATTCTGTATTCTATATTACACATATCTATTTCAAAAACGATTTTGATTGATGAACAGGAGCTGCAGCCTGGAAACCTCTGACTCCCACCGTCGGATTCATGAAACTCAAATGCTGCCAGCAGGAAAACATTGTGCAAATAAATGAGTTACAGGAGCGTCAGAGGAATTTCAGCGGTAAAATGCGGACAGATCTGCACATAACTAATGTATCGACATGTGCGTGTATGTTCGCGTGTGTGTGTACGAGTGTGTGTGTGTTTGGGGGGGGGGGCATATCAATAAGTCCCTTTTTGAGATTTTGACGACCGTGTTATTTTGCAGTATTAATACACGTTAATATACATTTATAACCTATGAAGGAATAGTTTTTTTTCATTGTCTTATCACAAAAAAAAAATTAAGAAAAAGAAAAAAACAAAGCAATGCCAACACATCTCATATTTATCTCCGGTTTCAGGTGGAAGTGGGATAAAAGATCGAATAACTGTGATACACGACATATATATCGATCTTTTCACGGTGTGATGATTCGATGAAGTCAAATTGACGCTCCGTCTGTCCCCGCCGGAGCAGGAGGTTTTGTATAAAGAAGATATCATTTTAAAAATCACTCCATTCAACTCTCGCAAAAAAATAAAAAATCATAATTGAATGATTTAAAAAAGATTATTTAATATTCAATATAAAAAATGTCAAAACGTGGAGGGATGTGTTGTGATGTGCCAATAAGTTTAGAAATCATCAATGCTGCTGAATCCGAAAAAGGATTTCTATTGAACTTACAATCTTTGTGGTGTCAGTTCCACATTTGGTGGGGAGGAATCGATCGATTGGTGACGTAGGAGGAAGGCGAGGAGGTCTGGAGGAGGAGGAGAGAATGAGAGCCTCCTCTCGATCTCTCGCTCCCCCCCCTCTCTCTCTCTTTCTTGATCTCTCTCTCGCTCTCTCCCTCTCTCTCCCTCTCCATCTCCGTGGGGCCCAAAGTTTCTTGATCATTCCCACTCCACACACACTTTGTCTGGGGGCGCGGAGGGCTGATGTTCGTCGAGGTGGAGCTGCCGGACCCTCGCTGCTTCTCCTCCTCCTCCTCCTCCTCCTCCCCCTGCTCGAGCCATTAGGAAGCGAGGGGAAAGATAAATTGCTTTCTGTCAATACATTACACCTCTCCTAATGGGTGCAGCCGGGCTCCAAAAACATTTTCCAAACTCCTGACACGCAGCGGTGTCTCAGACGATCCAGCTCCTTCTCTCGCTTCCACTTCGAACTGATCATTTATTCAATCTTGCTGTTGTTGTTTTAAAAAAAAAACAAAAAAAAAAACACGTCCACAAAAGCATCCTGGAGCCCTCTGACCCCCCGGGGAGGGGGGGGCAGGGCCCACCCGCGGGCAGACACGCGCGTGTGCTGTTCAAACACAAACCAGAACACGCGGTGCTTTCACCCCCCCCCCATACACACCCACACACACAACTGCCTCTATGCTTATTCATTTATTTACTTCTTTTATTTACCCCCCACCCCACAATGGGAATGGGGGGGGTGTCCGAATGGGTGGGTGAGTGGGGTTGAAGGGAGGGCACATGAGGGCGGGTGGGGGGTGCGAAGGGGAAAGGGGATGGGGTGGTAGGGTGGGGGGTCCTAAAGGGGGTAGGGGTGGGGGGGGTGGGGGTGTAGCTTTAAGGGGAATGTGCAACCGGGTGTGAAATTACAGCCTATAGTGCAACATATTGTACCAGAAGCTCACTCCAAAAACAGTAACAAAAAGAGAAATCATCCCCTAACCTGACCAGGAGGCAGAGCGCGGGATGTGGCCGTCTGCCCCTAAGATATACCCCCACCACACACAGCCTCCACCCCATAATACACAAATGACTGGCGAGCGGCAAATGCATGCATAAAACTGACACTAAACAATAAATTGAGAAAACTGAAATGAATCCATCATTTTAATAATGATAATAACAATTATAATGTTTTTTTATACTATCAGGAGTAGTAGCAGTATTAGTATCATTCTTAGTATTATTTGAATAATTATAATAGTAATGCTGATATAACTACGATAATAAAGATAATTATTATTATTATAATGATAACCAAAATCATCACCGCAACAACAACATAATAATCATAATAATAATAGTGATGATTTTAATAATTATTATTGTTGTTATTATTACTGTTATTATTATTAGTAGTAGTAGTAGTATGATCATCATTGTTATTATTTGTGTAGTCGTAGTATAGAGATGTAAACTTTTTTTTTTACCTGCAATTTGTGATGTAGAGTTATTCTGGTTATTCGAAAAATAGTCTGTTTTTTCATGTGCTCAAAGCTGCAGCAATGTGTTTGGTTTGCAGCGATTTTGGTGTTTAAACTGGAAACTTGGGAGATGTAATGGTGTGACATTCATGTTCTGACGTGCTCAGCTCTTCTATCCACCCAGACTTATCTCAGCCTTATTTATTTGTATTTCAGATTAGTAGGGAAAATTATGTAATTTGTGGTGCTTTTCGATAAATCTAAACCTGTACCAAAAGCAGAACCTGAGGATACAGGTGTCAAATGACACATCTGGAGGCTGAAGTATTTTCATCTTGTGGGCCAAAATCCTTTTGCAGGGGATAAAAACAAAATTTTAATATTTGATGAGTCTTGCACGACGTAACACCTGATCTTTTTCTAAGTATAACCCTTTTGCAATTTATTCACATTGACGGTTTATTCTTTAAAATCTATTTTGTGTCATATATTGACAAGACTAGAGGATAGAGGAATAACTCAATGAAGTTATGTTACCACAGTCTGACTGGGATACCTGCTGTATTTATATCCATTTTTATGAGATAAAAACTTTTATAGAATTTGTTTATATCAAGAGTACATTTGATTGGTCGGCATGTATAATTTTATCCTACTTTCAGATATCAGAAGTGCTATTATTCTTTGGGGGGTTGTTAATTTTGGGTATTGTATAGAAAAATAGAATTCATTTTCAGGAATAGCTATATAATCTTCATTATTCTGAATGTGTCTAAGTGTGTCAACCATCTAATTTAGAGTAATAATTTGTTAAAAATTATATTAATGATCATTTGAAATAACATTTATTTCAGGCACATCCACCCAGCCCCCCCCCCAGAGCTCCGAATGTTGATACTCCAAATACACTTCCTCCTCCTCCTCCTCCTACTACTACTGCTACAACCACTACTCTTACTGCTACTCACACTATCACCAATAATAACGCTTCTTTCAATGACATTTTTCATGTTTTATTTTATTTTTCTCCATAAGTGATCTAGAAATTTGAAATCCAAAGTTACATTTTAAATTAACCTATCTCATCTTGCACACCATTAATGTATACTCCGTTGAAAATAATATAGCTTTTATTATTATTATTATTATTATTATTATTATTATTATTATTATTATTATTATTATTATTATTATTATTATTATTATTATTATTATTATTATTATTACCATTGGAGATTTTAAGATGTGATGATGATTTAAATCCTGTTCACCTTGATGAGTCTCATGGAGGTGACTTCCCGCAGGTGCGCTGTTTAATTCACAGCAGCATCTTGCACGGATCTTCAACGCGGCAGCGCGGATTGTTCCAGAAGAATTATTTTACTCCCCGGTTTCATCACAACCACTCAAGTGGACCCCAAGTTGTACTTCTTCCTTTTTTTTCTTTTTTCTAGTCTAGGTGCGTATTCAGATTTGAGAAACTCTGCAGCGCCATCTACAGAAGCAGAGCGGAAGTGCCCGATACGAAGCAGCATCACCTCCAGCCTTCATCACCGCCGACGGTGGAGCCGTTATGAGTCAGTAACAAAATCAGCAGATGGATGGAAGAATGAAATAAAAATAAAGAAGCAAAAAGTAACTGTAAATATATATACACATATAATTATGTTAGTAAAGTCTCCTCATTAGAGGTCAAGTTTTATATTCAAACTTCAAAGGAAAACAGTTATCGGAAGTATTACAGGGATTCGAGAATTGACAAAGAAGTTTGAATTCATTACATTTTTAAGGCTCATGCTTGGAGTTTATTTTGTTCGTAGACAATAACAATTACTGTCAAAGAGATTATAGAATAGCCATAGTATTTTCAAAATCAATTTCTATTTTCTTTAAAACTTCCTGTAGATCTCAACCGTAACAACGTTTTAAGAAGTAAATTTTTGGGGGGGTCCTTATTTCGCCCCAAGCTTTCCAGTCGTCGTGTCAGACCCCGAGACCTCCTTCAACAGGACCCCTTGTTGTTGTTGTTTTTTTGTTGTTGTTGTTGTTGTTTTCCTTCTTCTTTCCTTTTTTAGCGTTGGCGAATCACAAAGTGTTGGCATCTATTGCCTTTGTCTGACAAGTCATCCATATAAGAAAAAGGGGGGCTGCGGAGGGTGGTTGGGTGGGTGGCTGGGTTGGGGTGGGGGAGGGGGGGTAGAGAGGAGGGGGGGTTGCAGCTTTTAGATCCACAGACACAGAGTGAGGCTTCATTCCCAGCCCAAAGACCCAGCCTGACGCATCTAGCGCGAAAAGAGAAAGCCGGCTTGTGTGTGTGTACGGGTGTAAGAGAGAGGGTGAGAGTGTGTATGTGTGTTACAGACTGTGTGCGTGTGTTTCTGTGTTTGTGTGCGTGTGTTTGTGTGTGTGTGTGTGTCCGCTTCTAACGCGTGAATCAAGGCCACCGGGACAGAAGAGGATACCGGGGCGGGGAGGGGAGGGGGGGTGGCGCTCTGCACGCTGGACCTCACCGCGTCGAGAGAGAGAGAAACACGGTGCGCCGCCAGAACAGGCACCGCTCGGCGGTTCGAGTTTAGACGGCGGGCCGCGCCGGTGACAAAATCAGACGGTCATGCAGCGCACCTGCCAGACCTCCGCCGACCGACCGGACTGTTGAAGACCAGAAAGGCAACTTTTTTTTTTCTCCAGGAGGAGGAGGGGGAGGAGGAGGTGGGGGCACAGAAGTTGCCACCTGATCTGCTGCTGAAGCGGGGGGCGGAGGGGGACACGCCGAAGTCCCTCCATCCAGTAGTCAGCTCCTCTTTTTTTTTTTTTTTTTTTTTTTTTTTTTTCCTCCCCTTTTCACCCCTGAAGGGAAGGGGAAACGGGGGCTTCCGTTTTTTTTTTTTTT
>CAAKHD010013632.1:422874-473052 GCA_901007705.1 Fistularia tabacaria | reverse complement strand
GGGGGTGGGGGGGGGGGGGGGGGGGGGGGGGGGGGGCCCCGGGGGGGTGGGCGCGCCCCTTTTTTTTTTTTTTTTTTTTTTTTTTTTTCTCCTCACATCTTCATCCCTGACAGGAAGGCGAAACGGCGGCTTCCGTTGATTATCTGTCTTTCCTCTGCTATCCGATGGATATTCACTGCAAGGCAGACCCCTTCACGGCCATGCACCGTAAGTAGCACAACCCGAGTTTTCCCCGCAGCCTCCGAGGCTCCGTTTCACGCGTGTCTCCGCGCTCCCCGGCCAGGGCCTGCGGGATGAAAACCGCAGGGATTATTCCGGTGCTGGATAACAATTAAAGTTAGGCGGGAATAATCCGATGCGGATGCGTTACAGACGTTCAAAATCGCGCACGATCTAGTCATTGACCCGCCGCGTCGCCGTGCGCGGCGCATCCGGCGTGCGCAAAAATAAACTTCACCGTAGTAAACAAAGAACATGCGTGGGAAGGTGCTCGGTCATTTACGCGTCACGCGGCTTCGCTGTGCGTGCGTGCATATGTGTGCATGAGTGTATGCGTGTGCGTTTGTGTTCGGGGTCCCAATAAGTCAGGACATATTAGTTCCATCTAATATTCAAATCAATGAGATAAACGCGAGCCTTGTAAGTCCAACACAAGTGTACACACACACACACACACACACGCACACACACACACGCACACACACACACCACTCACATACACTGACTCTGGTGGAGGTGTTTCAAATAGCTGACGGGCTCTTCTTCGGCCAAATAATATGAAACTTGAGATATTAAAGCGTGTTCAATTATTTAAAATTACTCTGCAGAGTAAAAAGAAATAATTAAAGTAGCCGAGAAGTTAATCTTTACATAAACTGCGAGGAAAAGGCAAATGTTTGGTTTTTTTGTGATGAACTTAGAAACGCAATTGATTCCACATTTTTTTAATTTGTTATGCGGGGAGGGGGATTTTCGTTTTGACCCTCGGGGTTCGATGAAGATGTGATCAAATCAAGTAAAGCTAAATGTGCAAAATTCTAAATAATGGGACCGGTGGATTTTGTTTGTATTACAATCTCGATAATGTCACTTTTGATATATATTTGACATTAAAAAGACAACTTTTTTTTTAAATGAAGCGGCAATGGCCCGAGAAGATGTCAATTAAATAGAAATAAAGTGGGTAAAACCCTCATGGAGCCCGCGGACACGTGTTTACAAAAACGCGGGTTTCAACTTTTAACTTAATCATTTTTTTTAAACGAGACGAGTAGTTTTCGAGAGTTAGACTGTTAATATACTGTAACAATTCAAAATAGATCTTTATTGGAACGCATTACGAATGAGCAACGATAATTGTGACTGAGCAAAGTAGTGTGATATGATCAGTATTTAGTTGGATTTAAATGCCTTAAATAGACAAAAATAGAATAAATAGTTACAATAATGACAGTGAGCGATATTCTGGTTAACACTTATGTGTCAATAATAAAGAAGCTGGCGCATTTTATTCACCATAATATAAAGGGGACTAGTCTATGTTTCAGCACTCTGTAGTAAACGACTTTATGTAATGTTACGGTTCTCCGTGTGTGTGCCGCTGTATCCCACGTAGGGCACGGAGGCGTGAACCAGCTCGGCGGGGTGTTCGTCAACGGCAGACCCCTTCCGGACGTGGTCCGGCAGCGGATCGTGGAACTGGCCCATCAGGGCGTCCGGCCCTGCGACATCTCCCGACAGCTGCGGGTCAGCCACGGCTGCGTCAGCAAGATTCTGGGCAGGTAAGCGGAGGCTTGCTGCGCCCCGCCCCGCCCCCGTGGCCAGGTGGACCGTCCCGCACCGATCAGCTGATTCGGAAATAAATCCAATTCATTTCTATCACATTTGTAGTTATTAAGAGCCCAGATGGTGTGTTTTTCCCCTCCCTGTCAGCTCCCTCCCAACCATGGGATGGACGTCACAGATGTCCAAACATCCAAACCTCACTGGAGAATGTTCTCTGTCCAGATACTACGAGACTGGCAGCATCAAACCGGGCGTCATCGGCGGGTCAAAACCCAAGGTGGCCACGCCGAAGGTGGTTGAGAAGATCGCGGACTACAAGAGGCAGAACCCCACCATGTTCGCGTGGGAGATCAGGGACAGGCTGCTGGCGGAGGGCATCTGCGACAACGACACGGTGCCCAGCGTGTCGTCCATTAACAGGTAGGAAATCCTCTCCCAGAGGCACGTCCTGTATCATAAATGCAGAAAAGCATGCGTGTGCGCGTATGTGTGTGCGTGTGGGTTTTTTTAAATCCAATTCCTAGTCGGATTAGCCCACGCAGGATGTGAACAAAGAGAACCGAATGAATGAAAAATGCGCGTAAAATGTGCAATCGTGCCGAGCGCGCATTTACTTTCATTCTTTCCTCAATTCTCTCCTTCTCTCTTTCTTCCCTTCGTTCGTTCGTTCCTTCCTTTCCTCCTTCCTTCCTTCCTTCCTTCCTGCCTTACTCCCCTCCTTTCCTTCCCCTTACCAACTTCGCCTCTGCCGGGCCGAGCCGGTCTCCGAGGTGCAATTCAATCTTTCAGACCAAACTCCCCCAACAATCAGCAGTACATCCAGGACTGAGTGATTCTGTCGAGATGAAAACCGATCAATATTCGGCGACCAGATCCCGTGGCGCTATAAAGCAGGCCAATTTTCTTTAGCACATCTAATGTGCGTGGGGCTGAGAAGGGCTTCACACACGCTGCCTTTCCTTTCCTGCAAGAGGCTCTTATATATGTTAAGAAATCGTTGTAAAGGGAAATACAGCGAAAATAAATGGGATGATACGCAATCATAATAATAATAATAATTATTATTATCTTTATTATAATTATGATGATAATGATAATAATAATAACGGATAAAACAAACAAATAAAGAAAATCACTTTCACTGGAACGAAATGGCGATTTTACTTGAAATTAAGAGATAATCTCAACTGTTCACTTTGTGAATAATCTTTTGATTTCCATTTTTTTAATAGAATAACAAAAAAGCTTTTGATTTGCAGGTGGCGACATTTTTCTGCGTTCTAGATCTCAATTCGCCTCAGAAAACACACACACACACACACATGGTAAATAGTTTTCTTATTTTTTATTATCTTTTTTAAGAATGGCGGCTACACAGAGAGACCCAGGGCACCCCCACCGACACCACCAGAGATCCCTGGTGATGAACTTTGTTTAAGAGGCACTGTTCCATAGAGCCAGCATCAGCATTACATTTTAATGAGCTGATGGGAGAGCATGGACAGCTCCGCACAAGACATCCTTTAAATAGAGAAAGGCTGAAGAAAATTCATTTCATGCTTCGTGGTCGCTTAAAAAGCCCCATTTAAGGAGGCTCAGACACATGTATGTGATAAATTCAAAATGTACATTAATATCATTAAAAGACCCCTATCAAGTTTTTTTTTTCAATTCAAATTAAAGCTTTCAATTTTGTACAGTGGAAGCCGCCTGTGTCTTTGTTTATGAGAAGAATTGAATTGAAATTACAAAGAGTTGTAATTCTATCAGCCAAATATAAGAGCTCCGTCAAATTTCTATTACAATTTACTGCTGGATATTTTCCTATTTAGCTAAAAAAAATGGGATCTTTCAACATTTCACTCACTCACAGTTTAACTTTTACCCTCTCTCTCTTTCTCACACACACACACACATACACATAAGATGAGAACACATGAAGGGATCAGACAGCAAGCGTTTGTTTCGATACAGCTGCAGCTAAATATTTCAGTGTGTGTTTGAAGCCCCCCCCAACAAAAAAGACCAGGAAAAAAAATCAATGGAAACATTTAAATATCTTCAGTGCTCTGTCCACTATCACTGATGGAGTGGCACCTCCAGTTGTTTAAGAAACATTCAGATCAGAGAGGTTGAAGAAGCAACAGGACAAAGTTCCACACATCCCCCCGCCCCCCAGGTGCTTAAATGGGGCTTTCCCTAAGACAATTGGGAGGGGAAAACACAGAAAGGCTGGAGCCACAGTCTTTTCCAGATGACTGGTTCTGACTGGGGCCAGTTGTGGGTTTCTGTGGCAGACGGTCTGACCTCAGGACTGTTGACAAAAGAGGATGCTCTATTTAAACACCTTTCCTCTGCATGCATTATTAAATTCTACGGAGATACTGTTGTGCTAGTCTGGGTCACCCCGACTAACAAATAATGCTACCCTATTGGTAGACATAAAAAAAGGTCTTCAATGGTGTTCGATACTATTGATTCAGAAGTAAAGCAATTTTAATATTTCTTCAGGGGATTTTCAGCCACAGCCCGGTCATTAATTCATTCTTCTAAATTGCTTATTCAATATCAAGAACATGGATACCGAATAAAGTCTTTGAATTTATGTAGCACACCCAAGTCAAGGGGTCGAATAACTGTTATGGGGAGAAGTGAAAAAAATTAAAACATCAATATGTAGTCGGTGGAAAGTCTTGTTGTTTGGTAGCTTTGCCTCCAGGGGAGGGCTTTTTTTGACAGTGTTGGATTTATTCCTGTAAAGCCTTCTGGCACCTACAGTAACATCAATATCCAAATCATCCAATGTGTTTCTAGATAATGTGCAGGACAAAAACAAAAGGAGAGTGGCCTAAGAATATTTGTGCCTGACTAATGCAATAGAGAAATGAATGGGGATAAACAACAACAGGCTCTTTAGTCCTCGCCCGACCTCCTCTGCATGTGCTCTTAAATAGCTCCTGTGGCATACATGATGAATAGTTTTTAAGTTTACAAATGATTGTGACAGCTCCCTTTCTCCCCAAGTGCCATTCAGATTAAATGAATCTAATGCTGGCGTAAGCTTGTGCAAGGCAATAAGGAACTATTGCTTTCCTGTCACATATAATTTATAGCTTTCTATTTGCATCTCTTTGCCCATGTGACTAATCCCCAACTTTTTCTCCCCAAGCCCCAATCAATATGGCCTCATCCGCATTGGCACATGGGGGGTGGTTCTACAGAGATGTTTGATCGGGGAGGCGAAGGGCCACTCCGGCTGCGACCAGCCTGTGAAACCGCCTCCACAGTGGGGGAGAAAGGGCTGATTAGTGAGGGCCAGGTAGAGTCAGTGAAGCCGATCATTGAGGTGAATTGATGTGATTTCATGCTTTGTTTGCAAGATCACTCAGACCAAAAGTGTAACGGAGACTTTTCTCCAGACCTGACCCTTCGAGGTAGAACCAGTGAGCAGATCCTTTCATGCCTATGAGTCACGATTTGATAACTTAATCTTATTGTAGTATCGTTATAATAGCTGCCCCCGGCAAAAAGCGCACGCAGAGCATTTTGGATATGTCAAAAAAAAAAAAAAAAGGATGTGAAATCCGCTTTTGTTCACCAGGATCATCCGGACAAAAGTTCAGCAGCCGTTCCATCCATCTCCTGATGGGACGTCCCTGTCAACGCCAGGACACACAATAGGTAACACACTGCTGCTCAACACCAGCATTAAGCGGCATGTATTTTATACAGGCTTCATTTTTTTTAATATGTATTTTTCGCTTCCTTCTCAGTACCAAGCACAACCTCTCCACCTGTAACCAGCGCCTCAAATGACCCAGCGGGATCCTACTCCATCAATGGGATTCTGGGTATTCCACGATCCAATGGTGAAAAGAGGAAAAGAGATGAAGGTAAGATACATTTTCCCTTGACCGAATTAAAGAAAAAAAAGAGGGGAATCAAAGCACGTAGAGAAAATAAAACAAAAAAAAGAGGGTCATTCTTTGTGGCTTTCCGCCGTGAAAACCCAATTTGCTGAACTTGCAATTACAGCATTAAAAGCCTGCTTCTGTTCCACTAGATGACCCTTATAAAACACCTAAGTCTGAACTCTGTTACTCCGCTGTGTCAATCTGCCAAGGAGCCTTTTGATTTGAAGACACGACCTCCACTGTTGTCTCCTGCAATTAATCTTTATGGAAGTGATTAAAGGGCTTTAGATAATTACATGTCAAGATGATGTAGCCAGCCACCCAGGTCAGTGAAGAAAGCGGCTGTGGTGCTATGGCATGCTCTTCTTTTTTTTTTAAACAAAAGTGCCTGCTCTTCTGCTGCTGAAATAGTAGGTTAGTGGATATAAAGGGGACTGAGGCGATATAGATTATTGGTTCTGTAAGCAATAGGCTTCCTTAATATCACCACATAAGCAGCTGATGAGAATAGCTGAACAGATGCATCTGTGTTGCGAGGCGTGTGCGGCTATGGAGGGATGATGTGGCTGCTGAAAAGGGGGCAGTTATCTCAAACAGGGTGGGGAATGAGTGCCTTATTTCTGCAGTGCTCCAGAATGAGAGCTAATCAGAGCACGGCAGCAGTTTACATACCGTCTTCTTTGTTCTGGCGTTTGTCGAGAAGCACGGGGGTTTGCAGGATATTGATGGGAATTGATGTTTTATGCGTGTGTGGGGTGGGAGGGATGACTAATGACCTGTCAGAGGTAGATTTCCTGGCAAAGATATAAAAACCAGCATGACGTGGACATGGCAAATGACATAATCAAGTCTTCCCCTGTAAGAGATGCAATCGTGAAGGCATAATGCAAACGTCTGGTATTTTCAAGAGTTCATTTTCAATCGTTTGAGAACCTCTCATATTAGCTGGGGTGTAATGTCTAGTCACTGAATGATGGAATGCACACATTTTTATGCAGATTGCTACTGAAGGGCACAGAGATATTAAAGGGCACGGAGGGGAATAAGGTATGTGTGTGGGAGAAGGAGAACTAGCCTGTTTTGTGGAGGTCTTCCAGGTGACAGCGCCATGTTTGTACGGCTATTCGGTCTCAAATGATTCCCATGATGTGCTGCCATTTCTGTGATTTAGGTCCTCGGCTAGTATTGCAATGAAAGCGAAGAAAGCAAAGCGTGCGTGCGTGTGTGTGTGTGTGTGTGTGTGTGTGTATGTGTGTGTGTGTGTGTGTGTGTGTTTGTACTGTGTGCACTCATGTATGTTTGTAGGACTTGTACCAAGAGTGAGAAGTGGTGACTACCTGGAACAACCGGGCCAAGCATCCTTTATCTCTCCTAAACATGATCTCAAGACCTTGGCTGCATAGACGCAAAGAAATGTCTTGCATGAAGCCATTTCTTTTTCTTTGTTTCTTTGTCTTTTTACATTTTGGGTACTTTTTTAACCTTTGCACAACCTGAGTAAATAGAACTTTGGCTTAAATGGAGTGTCACAAGAAAGTGTTTTTATTTAGAAATTTTGGACCACAGCTCGAAAATGTGGTAACTCATGCCTTATCTGGTCTTACTCAGCAAGTGTGTTAAACAGTTACTCAAAGAAAAACATGCATACAACAAGTAGGGTATCAGCTGATTTGAAGGCACCATCTTCTTTTCCCTTTCATCATTCTTCCTGTTAAATTTAATCTCATCATTATTTTCAATTTTTTTTGGGGGGGGTAATGTAGTACGATATTGGTAAAAAAGGTAAAACTAAGTGATCAAATTAATTGTCTGATGCAAACTCAATGTATGACATACATTGTTTGTACCTATAGATTTGAATAAATAACTTGCCCCTAAAATCCACTTTAAATATTTATTCATACTGGCCACTTTTCATAAAGTTGATACAACATTAACATTAGGATACTTCCTTTTTTATCCATATAAATTAAAATTTTCTCGACAAATGACTGTTTGGAACCAGGCAGACAAAATCCTCTAATCTACTGACTTGATAAAATTCTGCTCTGATATAGAGATGATTTTAAGTAAGACACAAGCATCTTCTCCTCACCCTTCAATTTTTGTAACAAATTGTTTTGTCTTTTGCTGAAATCTCTCCCTACTTTTTTTTTTTGTCAGACGTGTTTAGTCACTTAATACCTAGATTAAATTTCCACACAGCACAGTAGCTCCCCCTGATTCGCATTTAACTCAGTAAGCCTTGTGATGATTATGGCAAAAAGAAGCAGTCATTATCAAGAAACGGGAACAAAAATGAGAAAAGGGAAAGGAGAGGAGGGGAAAGAGGGGATTCAGTGGCACAAATCCTGGTGCAATGGACTGGCTGTGTAGTATTTGTTTTAGGCTGAGGCTCTCTGCCAAGCAAGCAGACAGCTCCTAAGGTTCCAAGTCAGCAGTGCCCTTAAAAAAAAGTCCCCATTACAGGAGGGATGTAGAGATAATATAGTGTGACACACGTTATGTACACTGGGTCTCGGCAAGAAGAGCTTCAGGGACACAGGTGTCATAAGACCCATTAATCTGCTATTGTCACGTGTTATTGCAAATTAAAAGTAGCATGTTACACTTGGCAGCCATTGTTGCAGACGGACAGAGCAGGGACAGGGGGGTGGCGGCGGCGTCTTTGGTGACCATGGCTGTCCGCGCGCTTTACAAAGTGACATATATTAGAATTTGCAATTCTGCAGAGAAAAGCTATTACCTCACAGATTAACATCCAAGTACCCCCCCCCCCCGACCACCACCCGTCTTGCTCGCTCCACCACCCCCACTGCCTCTGACCCTGTAGCCTTCAGAAAAGACAAAGGAGAAGCTAAAAAAAAAGATCTTTCATACTGTATCTCATGCTTAACTACGGATTTCACGGATGTTTTTGTTCACTTTCTGGTTATTAGCACGCTGCCCTGAGTCTGTTGAGAACATGCTTTGGAATGAATGATAAACTCATGAAGTGTGTCTGGACTTTTAAAGTCACATTACATGTCCTGTCTGAATGGCTAACAAATTGCTTTATCAGTGGATACTTAATTTTAGCCAATCCAGGTGCCGCTTTCAGCTGGAAGTCGGTCTTTTTTCTTGATTTATGAGAGAAAATACCGGAGAGAATTTTCATGATAAGATGATCATCATATTTCAAAATTCAACAACAATAGCCGCTGGCAGTCAGAATGGATGTGATTCTGTGCTTTGGTAGGTGTTGAATGAATTATTTCTCATCTCTGAGCGTCATGAGGACTGAAGTGTGTATGTGTGTGTGTGTGTGTGTGTGTGTGTGTGTGTGTGTGTGTGTGTGTGTGTGTGTGTGTGTGTGTGTGTGTGTGTGTGGTGATGAGTGATGGAGCAGCATCACATCCTGCTCTGTGCTTCAGCATCTGTTTTGAACGAGAGCAAGAATCAGCACAGAACTCACGAGTGCAGCAAAAAGTCAGCAACTAAGTGTGAGCTTCAAATTAGATCAAATGGAGTCTTTAAAAGCTTGGGGATATGAATATAAACTGCATCAGCAGTGAGAGACTTCTGGAGGAACTACAGATAGAAATACAACTTTTTCCTTTTAATGTATGCTTTTTTAAAATGTCATCACATTAACTTATTATTCAGGCAGTTAATGTATTCCATCATTTATTCCACAAACATGTTATTAGATGGACTTTGTGAAAAGAGAAAAAAATAAATGAGAGAAGACCAAAAAATTACAAAAGATTAAATTAATGATAATATCAAATATCAAAGATGAAGTCCAAAACATTTTTGATTTGTTATCTCATTTTAAATCTTTTTATCTATGGTGTCCATGATTGTTGAGTGGTTGAATAATTCATCATATAACCGTCAATAATTGCATTAGTGACTGTTAATAATCTATATTTTTTAAATATATGTTGTCAGACACTGGAACGCATAAATAACGTGTTTAAAATAAAAGCACAGAACAGCAGCAAATTAAACATTTCATCATCTCTGATTTTCGCTTAATTCTCCCTCAAACTTTATTTTAAACATCATTACTAAACTACAAATCTGCTGGTGTGGAACAAACATAATATCCCAAAGACAGTATTTCATTTATGTTTACATTATCAAAACATTCAATTAGAACCACAAAATGCAGCTGAGTTCATCCAATTTGATGCAAATGAGTTTTAATTTGATTCGATTTAGCAGCGAATTGAATCAGGCGGGAAATTAGAGAGGTGTATTATTGTGAAATACATAACAATGTGCTAAGGGAACAAAACCATATATGTGTTGACATGTTATTTAAACAAGTAGCAGACTGTGGGGATAAGCTCATTCATCTGAGGTGGGCTTTCATGACCTCTAGGTGCCAGCTTTCCTCCAATTTCCTCGAACAAACACTTTCCAATTCAAATTTCGGCAAATCAAAAATTTTAAACTGTTGGAAAATCATTTCAATCTACTTTTAAAATCAAACCTTTGAGAAGGTGATTTATTCTTTCTCGTTTTTTTCCGCTTTCACAATGATAACTTCTCTGGAATTGTGTGAAGCGTAGTCACTCAGACTCACTGAGCTGTGTTGGCTGAAGCCCCCTGCCAGGGGTCATGACCTGCGGGTGCCAAACCCGCCGAGAGGAGCCTGGTTTCCAGAGCTGGTTATCTGATCGGACGGAGGCAGCTCCCTCGTTACCAGAGAGTTAATACAGACTGATGTCAAGATGAATACACTCAACTCTAGGGATGATCAATAAATGACCACAGAGCAGGACAAGTGGGTAACACACCCACAAAGCCGCTCTGGTAAGAGATTAGTATCACTGCGGGGTAATGGGCGGATTAGGAATGCCCCTTGTAGGGAGTTTTTTATAGAAAACATTTACCATTAAAAAATTATCACATCGTTTTAGCAAAAGGCAAAGTTCATTTAAAAAAAAATCATGAATTTTGCAGCACTACATTTGTCAGCGGTCAGACAGACCGCTGACAAATCCTTCCAAACCTAAATTGTATTTTAACTTGATGATTGTGAAAAAAGATCCCAAAAGGCAGTTATTTAAGTCCATAAAACTGTATTTATTAGTATTAATATATTTATATATAGTCTTCAATATAGAGATAGCTGAGCTTGCTTAAAATTAAATCAAACTTTCAGGATACGTAAGGAAATTTCAAACATTTTTTTTTTAAAGCAGGAAAAAAGATAAATTTTTTTAATCTAACTGATTTCGATTTCCTTAACTGAGTGGTTGGTGGAAGCCCCTCTGTATCACCGACATTGAAAAAATATTTAATGTGACAATTAATCATAATTTGAGCCAATGTTTTTATTTTAACCAGGATAATGTCTCCAATCCAAATTCCCAGTTCAAATGATCAATATGTTTGCGGAAGATTGGAATGAAAAATGTCATATTCTAAAGAATTTAAAATAGAAAACCTCTGTTGGATCCAGATATGTATTCAGAATTGTAAAATTGAGTGAGTTCTTTCCTTAGTCATCTGGGGCTTTTTTATGTAAGACTATTCTTGAGCAGCTGAACAGATTTTATCATTCCATGACAAACAAACCTGACCAATACCTGGAGAGCTTCAGCTCCCTGCTTCTCCATGACACCCTGCGATTGAATACATTTTTTTTTCCCTTTTTATTAATGTCATTATCATGCATCTGAAACTTTGAGCAGGAGCAAATAAACGAATATCCCACATAGTATTTTCTCTCTTTTGTCTTCTAACTTCACAGCAGTGTTTAAAGAAGGGCCCTTGCTCACTGTAAGAAATTGAAGAGTCATAAAATTGATTTACACACCTTGAGGTAGCATTATTACACAGCTATAAAACTTTCTAAGTGTCACCGGCTTCATCTTCATCATCAAAATATGGTTGTTGTTGATTTGTCAGATGGGGGGCTGGTAGCAGGTTGGGCAGATGGGACTGTCAATGGCTTGAATGGAGGAAGAGTGTGTAGGCTGACCCAGGATGGTTTGTCTTGTGTGTGGGAAGTGTATTCCGTAGTGGTGAACAAATATGGGGTGTATTGATCACGGTTGTGGCTAAGGCCGGCTGATGGAAAATAATTAATGACTCTATTTGCTTTGGAATAGAAGAAAACAATTGAGTGTGATAAAGCGACAAGGAGCAGTGATAGGTTAGGCCTTCACTGTGGCTGCGCAGGAAACACACCGATTATTAACCTGAGTGCATCCAACTAGCAGATGCGCAACACAACTGTATGTTTGTTTATCTATTTTTTTTGTTAATTGTGTAACAGTGTTAGAGTAACCTTTTGTTATGTTGTGGGTTTTTAAGCATGGATACATAGGCACAGTATTTGCTCAAATTAAGCAACTGACGTGCAAATGAAGCGTATAGAAACCATGGTTCTACTCTAATCCTTTTGAAAAGAATATGAGCATTCTTATTCAAGATATGTTTTGGAGTCACTTGATTTTAAGAAAAAATGATGAATAACTAAGTTGATTTACATACGTAGTGCACTGATGTAAAATATTAAGGTACTTGTATTTGAGTATCTTACTTTCATACTACTTAAGATTTCAACTCTACTCTATACAAATGTAGTACTTTTCACTCCACTACATTTATTTGTTACTTACATTTAGGTTAACTTTTTGAAATACATCATACTTTTTTGTATTACTATACTAAATTACTAATTAATTAATGATCAGTATTTCATGTTTTTAATTAAAATTGTTTTGAATATGTGTTTGTATGTTGTATGATGTATAAATAGTAAACAAACATAATAAACTTAACATCATACATTTCATAACTGCAATGTTGTATGATGCACTACAATTCTTATTAATCACTACAAAACACTCTCTTATCTTATCTTATCTTATCTTATCTTATCTTATCTTATCTTATCTTATCTTAATTGCAACCCAATGCAATCCCAAATTGAATCAGACAAAAATAGAACAGATATGACTGTCCAGTGAAAAACCATGTCCCTCCACCTTTATATGGTTTATTGACAATGTATGTTGAAGATAATCCAAAGGATTTTCTAAAGGTGGAGGGGTGTGTTCTCTGCCTACGAAGGAGCATGTACTTCAATCTCTCTGTACATTTAGAAATGTAATCTAGAGACATTGGTCTCACAGGACCCCACTGTAGGTGACATACCTTGAATTTTAAGGATTTTTTTTTTTAAGTTGAAGTCCCCCCTACCACTGGTTAACTCTGCAGTTATTTCTTTTAAATAATGAATGACCAATGAGATATTATTTGCAAATTTAAAGCTTATTTATTGCTTGACATTTCTGTGACTATCACCACAATCTGAGGTTACACAGCCGTGCATGGACACACATACAAAGCACAGTCTCTCTTTTATTGCTCCTTCAGCTCATGGTGCAGGAGTCGGGTTCATCCTCCGGCCTCAGTCTGCGAAAAAAGGTCAAGCAGCAGAATAGAAGGGCAATAACCCTCCCAAATGGTACTATCACACAGACATGATTGATCAATTGAATTCCATGGCAGGGAAAAATGTGGGATTAAGTAGAGTATTATACGCACAATGAGTTGAGGCATGATGTTCATTTCAAGTTCATTTCAGCTCCCTCTTGCCACCAGATCAGGCAATCAATAGGGGTCTTGCATATCATATATCACCACTCTCTCACTGAGGGGAGAACATAATCTGCCGCAAATGTAGAATGACAGATTTGTGAGAGAGCTGAAGCTTTCTGGGATCCGGGGAAGGAGCCTGGTAGACACAGCCACCGCGACCAGGAGAGGTTGGGGGTTGCTGAGGAAGGACTAGAGTCAAACTGGAAGAGGAGAGTGAGGCAAGTTTGCTGGGATGACTGGAAAAGGCTTTTACAGCACTGCACACTAGCGACAAGGGGTAAAGCTGAGGCCTCCTTCTCCCTAAACAGCAGGTCAGGAGTCAGGCCAGAATGCCTGTGTTTCTGTAGGAGCAGGAAGATTGAACTGTATCGTTTGATTTTAGTCTCTTTTCCAGAAACTCAGTTCCCAACCTGGATCCTCATCTAGTGAATGAATGCAGTATTGTGAGAAGCAAAAGCCCTGTTTAAATTCTTGAGGCCAGCAAAGAGGTCTTTACGCAAAAAAGGGTATAATATTGCTGGCTTCAGCTCAGTTAACATGCTTAACGTGACAGAATGAAAGAATTCACTATCACACTGATATCATGACAGGTTCGTTTTTCTGTGGTTCATGCATCACTCCAGGAGTGCTCTGAGTACCACAAGCCAGCAGGATAATGAGGAAATTTTTGATTTTAAGAAAACGTAAACCATAATGTAATGTTTTCATTTTGGGGCATCCAATTACTTGGATTACACCAGACAAGCATCGGGAAGATATTTAATTAATTTATTGATTTTGTTTCAGCTCTTAGTGCATTAAAATTAAAATTGGCCACTCCTTCTGTTGTTTGGATATCAGTTATGACACTGTTTTGTCAGGAAACCGCAGGAGTGCTTCGTGGATTAAAATAATCTGAGCCTTGGTCAATATGGGAGTGGGTAGATTCTAAAAACTCCTTTTTTGGGTGAATTCTTTCTTTTGACATGTGTCTGCAATTGGTGGTAATCCTGCAGGGCTTTCAGTTTTGGGGGATGCAAGAATAAAAACAGCATGATATAGCCAAGGGCTCTTGGATCCATTTTGGCATGCAGAATAATCTGCCCTCCTCTCATGCTGTGATCCTTGGATGCGCCGCAGATGTCAAAGTTGAGAGTGTAAAGTGCAAGTATAGTATAGAGAGCACCTTCTCGGGGTTAGAATCTCGAATCTTGCTTTTTCTTCTTGTAGATGGTTCAGATGGTTCTGGCCCAAACAGTGATTCTCAGGGTAGTGTGGAGAGTTTACGGAAACACCTGAGGGCAGATGCCTTCACTCAGCAGCAGCTGGAAGCATTGGACCGGGTCTTTGAACGCCCCTCGTACCCTGACGTCTTCCCTACAACGGAGCATATCAAACCGGAACAGGTTAGTAGTGCTGTAAGTCACCACCTGTGCTTTTTCCATCACATACGTGTCATGCCGTATCGAGCGAAAAAAACACTGTAAATAATAAAAAAAAACACCTTTGGTAAAAATATTCCCAAACCACATCCAGAAGGCTAATTAATCAAAGGGCTGAGATGGCCAGGCACTGGATTACAACCCAGCAGGCACAATACTGGAGGGATCACCGGGAAAACTCCCACGCATTATTGATTTTGTTATGAAAAAAACATGTCTTGTATCCTCCATAATTGAGAATAACAGTAAGGGAACATGAAATTCATCAATACCTAGATTTTTCTTAATTTTTGTTCACTTATTCAGCTGCCTGTTGGTGGCTTTGTTTTTTAAATTTTCAGTTTGTCTTCATGTTAAAAGACTTGAGAGGTACCATTAACATAATGTATGTAAGAAATAGATGTGTAGAACCTGGCAACAAACTCCCATATTTTTCCCACATGGTCCTTCTGACATTAAAACCACAATGGCTATCCATCCTCATTTCCAAATTAAGAGGCATTTGGGAACAACCACCCCCACACCAAAGTGACAGGCAGAAACCAGTGCTTATTAAAACCTCTAGGTTTATTACAATGGATAACCTTTATTTACTTTCATTATACTATTAAACAACAAGAGACTATTAATTTCTCCCACAAAACTACAAGTCAGACCCATAAAGCAAAAGCAGTCGCCTAATTGAGTTCATTTTAATTTCTTTCCAATCGGGGCGAATTACGCAGGTGATAAATCAGTGGGACAGGCATCACCTCCAGAAGAGGGCCTAATTTGCAGCTAATTACAAAACTGATTTCTACTGGAAGATCAATACCAAAACGAATTGGAAATGACTTGCAATCACAAAGACCGTCAGGGAAAGTATTCAAAGGCAGAGGGAGAAGGGTTACACTAAAAAGGGGGCCAGAAAAAGTCCAGAAAAATCAGCTTTAATTTAATGCAATATTAATCAGAGCACTTTTCTTTTCATGGGTGCCTCACTTTTTTCTGTTCCTGTGGAAAATGTTGCCCCATTAGCTAGTGTCTGGGTTCTGTAGTGAGGCATTAAAAACCCATTCTGGAGATGCAAAACTCAATGGATTCACCCCTCCCACACTTCTGCTAGCCATTTGGTCATCCTTTTCAGACCTATCTTTTCAGTTTCCCCCTCCTGCCCTTTATCTGCATGATAAAACGTCTGTTTGGCGTCTGAAGCCTCCGAGAATAGAGGAAAACATCCGACATTGTGCCAGTGAACAGTTGTAGCAGACAATTAGAGTTTATCGGCGATAGTGGCAGACAAGAGAGGGGTCACAGGCGTCCCCCTGTGGGAGCACGGCCTACTGAGCCACTCATGCTCACACTGAGTTGTAGACAAACATTGTCAACACAAGGAAGTCTTATCTCAGTAAAACAAAAAACAGCTTACATCTGCCATGAGTATCTGTAGCAGATACACAAAAGAACATGTGAGGAAAGGCATTTTCGAAACAGATGTATTTTTTTTTTTAATTATTTCTCTCATGTTTATTAAAGAACTCAGTTGAAATAATAATAATAATAATATAAATCAGCATCATCATCCAAAAATATTAAAATATATTAAATTTCTTAATTTATATAGCCTGTCTTTGGAGAATTGGAAAAATTAGTTAGAGTTGTGTTTTCTCAAATATAATCTTAACATTTGTCTTAAAAATGTGTTTCATCCTCAACACCGCTGTAATTGTTTTGATTATTTTTCTTTGGGTGAACCATTCTTTAAATTCCAAGAAATTATACACAATACTAAACGTCTGGCACTTGTGCTTATCCAGAACTGAAACAAAAGTTTGTACAAGTCAAATTCCTCAAACAAAAAAGGCGGCAATGAAATTGAAAGGTGGCCTAAGGTCCAAATTAAAAGCAAAAAAGGTGAATGGTGACTCTCAAACAGGACCACATGGCAAGTCTGTAACAAAGCAGAACTGCTTTCTCCCTTGGCTGGTCAGGGGTAAGACTGCAGTCAAGCACAAAGGGCCAGCTGACGCCTTGGCTTTTCATTCATTTCAAAATCCCACTTCCTCTCAGACAATACCAAAATACATTCATGATATGCTTGAACTGCTATCCCGCAGCTTGAACACACACATGAAAGCTCACACTAACACATGCTCTCACACACACACAGACACATACATACACACACACACAAACACACACACACACACACACACACACACGCACACAATGCTCGCATACAAATTTATACTGGCACAGTCCTGTGTGGTGCACTTAATGGAGTAGGAGAAGGGAGGACTTCTATCTAGGTATTGTGTGGTTGTGTAATGATTCAACTGTCCTTTTCCCAGGCTAATGAGTACTCGCTCCCTGCCCTGAATTCCAGCCTCGACGAAGTCAAGCCCAGTTTATCCTCTAGCGCCAACCCAGACTTGGGCCCCAGTGTGTCGCAAAGCTACCCTGTAGGTAAGATCAAATGCCATACAGTACGCTTTTATGCTGCCAAGCCACAGCTTCAGCTGAGGGGTTTTTGTACAGCTTAAAAGTGAAATAAAAACCTAATGCGATGCGTGCTTGTGCATTTGACCGTAAATAGATAAATAAATAAGAATAAAAAGCAATCCAAAAAGTTAAGTGTGAAGACTTTTTTAATACCGTTTCACTCTGAGCTGAAAAGGTGGTGCGACGAAACGATTAAAGCTAAGAAGCTGTACTCAGTCTGCTCTTTTGCTGAGTAAGCAGATCCAATAAGCGCGTCTGGTTGGGGGTGACTGTTAAGTCATTGCTGGACAAGGTCCTTTGGGTGTAAATAGATCAGATTCATCAGACCAAGGTCTTGCGAAACCGGCCACTGTGCAGGACTGACTGCTTGTTGGCTGCCTGCTGCTGCTGTGTTGCTTCTGTGATTTGTTCGCCAGCAGACAGTTTGTGTGTCTCAAAGCACGAGTAATGTGCCTCAGTAAATACGCTCTGGCATTTCTACCGCCTAACTCTAACGCCATGATCATTTATTTCACCCTCTATCTCTCTCTTTCTCCCCCCTCGTTTTCTCCTCTCCTTGTCACAGTTAATGACTGCCTGGCTAATTGAAATATTGTTTCGTTGTTGCCTTGTTATTACCAAGAAGAAGGTTAAGTTGACTGAAAGTTTACGATGACTGTCGGGGGCCTGAGATTAATATACAGATCTTTTATTAAAATTCATATAATTATGCAGCAGCCATCAAAGGCACAGAGTTCTGCGTGGGGGAGGACAGGGTGATTGAAAATTGCAGCAGCCCCCCTTCTCAAATGATGGCCAAGCACTCTTATGAGAAAAGAAAGGGCCCTTTTCTCATTAATATGTGGGAGGTAGATTTCCCCTGTAAGGCAGGCCTCCTGAGAAGAAAGGTGTGTGTTCTTCCTTTGTGCACTGATGGCCCCGTGAAAGCAAGCCTGGTTCTGCAGGTGGCTTTGTTTGCACGTGGGATATTTTAGATGGTCTCTGCAGTGAGTGTCTTCTTACTCCACTACTGGTACAAAGAAATATCTGGAAAGAGAAAGATTGTATTGTACATACGTCAATGTGTTGCAGTGTGCGCGTCTACTCGTGTCTGCATTCATTTGCCCTTGCTACCAAGAGTTTAATTTCTTTCTCCCTTTTTGGGTAAACATCTCTAGAGGCAGAAAAAAATAATGCAGCTTTTTTTTCTTCCATTAGTTTTATTTTCCTCCTTTTTTCAGTGAACCTCACTAGTGGGAGAAAGAAAGAAAAAAGCATTCAGAGGTCAAACAAATGAATAAACATGGCTACAGCTTCAAGTTTGCAATTTGTATTTGATTAGTGTCTTCTCCGTTGGTTTTCGCTGTGTGGACATTAGGCAATGCTCACATGTGTGGTCTTTCTAATGGCCGGATATTACATATAACTTCCCAGTGATAAGTCCACCAGAGGAATTTTAAGCCATGCGAAAAGTAGTAAATTATGTGCTGTATTTAGGCAGAGATCCAATTTCAAATTAATTGTGCCTTTACGGAGGAAAAAACTGGAGATTAAGTTCATCCTTAAAATGTTTTCAAACACCAATTAAAACAACTACAGTTATTGATCTTGTTGATTTTATGGTTTGGAATTTGCATAATCTATTAAAAATGAATGATTCATGAAGTGCTCATTGCCAGAGATCGGGATCCTCAGTGAACTGAAAGACTGGCGAGATAGAAATCTTTTGTGTCCTCTGCTTATCCTATTAAGGCTGAAAAGTACCTGCAAAGCAGGCTCAAATAAGAAAGGGATTTAAGGGCATTGTGCACATCATCGAAATTCAGAGGCAAAGGGCCACTTCCATTAAAACAGTTTTTCTTCTCTCCCTCTCCTCCACATTAATGCTGTATTACCTGCTAAATAGTCCCTCTTACCCCATAAAAACACCAAAGGGTTCCATGAATATGTGGATAGGACAATTGCATATTGTGAGGTAATTTCTATTGTTGATATGGGAAGTAATTTCTTTGATGAATTCCCTTTGAGAGATGGATTTCATCTCAAGTGCTCCTTTTTCTTGTTCATTCAAACTGTTTAAAATTCAAATAGTGTGAGCCTTTGGGCGAATTTATGAATAGCACAAGGAGGAGCTTCAAACTTTTTGTGTATTTTCAGATATAAATGGAGAGATGGCCAAGATACAGCCGATTGTCCAGTTTTCTATAGGGTCTCTGTATTTCCTGAAATTAGCTGGAGTCCACCTGTTTTCTTGATGATGACTTAAGAGCCATCAAGAGAACTGAGCTCATTCCCCTGTGCATTCAGTGGGAGTTTACACATCTCCACTCACTGCATACTGAGGGCTCTAAACATATTCCCTGCTGGGTCTGTTAATGGAGGCCTCCAGAGGCTTAAAGCCCCTGTGTCATTGACACTTTTCCTCCTCAAGCAGCTGCTTCTGCACACTATATAAACCCTTCCTGTTGTTCGACTAAACAAACATTTGTCCAGAAAACAAAACTACCCTCACTTAGCATTCAATTAAGGGGATGTAGCGAGTGTTCTTAGGGTGAGCTGCACAAAAAGTGCAGAGACCCGCAATTGTTTACTGAGCAGGGAGCAGTGAGCAGGGAGCAGTGAGCAGTGATAAGACGGCGCACCTACACACGGTAACGCGTGGCCTCATGACAGACCGTTTGCCCGACAGGGTAAGCCAGGCTTCAAAACTAATGCTTATTTCATTTTCGCAAAAGCTAACTAACCTTTTGAGCACACATTTGATAATGAATGACTTTCAGCCGGTGTTTGGGGAATTAAAGCAATTTGGCTCTCCAAACATTCTTTACTTAGTTGTAATTAATTAGTGTGCTGAGATTTTTTGGCTTGTGATAAATTGCCCCCATTCCGCATATAGCCTAGAAAATAGAGGTCAAAGATTTTGTGGTTGTTGTTGTGGCAAACATGAAGGTGTCCCTGTCATGCTAGGTTTATTGTTGCAAACAGAGGAGTCAAACACAAATGACATTGCTTCTATGCCAAACAAAGAGAAGGTCAACTTGTTTTTGTTGTTTTGAAAACAAAAAAGAAGAAATCGGGTTGATATTCGTGCAAGACATATCTATCGTGTCACATTGTTGTTGGTTGAGATGAGACAGTCTGTTTCCAGCATTATCAGACTCTGGAAATTTTATTGTCTAGTCGTCTAGTAAAATCATTCAAACTACGTGCATGCTCAGTCTTGTAAGTTCAATTTCCACTCCTTTATGCTAATTCATATGTATAAGCCTTTGACATGTACCTGCAAAAGCAGAAACCTGAACCCTGGCATGTATTCATTTCTTTTCATGCAGGAAATACTGAATTCCCAGCTCTGCAGCAACTCTTTCAAATCGCCTCTCATACTGAAGAAGAAATCAACAGGCTTTTGTAACAGCAAACCAAAAAATCTTTGAATTGATTTTTGGAGGGAACGAAGGAACGAAAGAGGGCAGAGGAAAATAAATTGCTTGATTTGCTGGCATTCAATCTAAGGGGACTGTCAGAAGAAGAAAGACAATATAAAGAAGCCCACCCTTTAATGAGAATCTGGACACACATCTTTGTTGTAAAAACAACAAAGACTAGGAAGCAGCTAATGAGGCTATCATTGCTGTACAGAGAGTTCTCCCAACCGGCGCCTCTCTGAAAGAACGCTTTAAAGGGACATAAAGCAACAGTCACAGAGCTGCTGGCGGTAACTGCCAACTGCATCCTGGAATACACATAAAATGGATTCAATAGAGGCAGCAATTATTGTTATCAGAGTCAACATGTGATGAAAAAAACATAAAGTTGGACTAAAACACTGGTCGTCGATGCCTGTCTCTGTGGGTGACGCAGACCTTGCAGCAAAACGTACTTTGCAATCTTCCAGTCCTTTGCAGTAATACATTTGCACTTTGAAATGCCAACTTAGATGTAAAACATCACTCCTTTGCTCAAATGTAAAGGTGACTAAGTGCTGTTATTGAAGGTGAGAATGAAGATCAAATGCGCCAATGGGGTATAATGAGAAGCGTTGTATCGATCTCCTGATCTACTTGATAATCTTGGCAAGTATGGATCAGATATTTTGAAAAGAACCAAAAACTATTTCTTATTCAGTCAGTGTCTTTAAAAAATGGCACATAGCAATGCATGAATTGTAACTCCTGGGAATGGACAAGACATGAACCTAGCAAGTGTATGGTTACAGGATTCCACCAGAATCCAAGTTTTAAGTTTTTAAAGCAATACATTTGGAAAAAGCAAATGAATCATGTTGTTTGTATTTTTACTATAAAATGTCCTTTTCTGAAGACATTCTTAAAGAGTACAGATACTATCTCAAGAACCACATTATGTGGTAAAAAAAAAAAAATTCCATCCAATCCTCCTCCTGCATTTGGAAAAGCAACTCTAAACTTATTGATTTGTGAAGATTATTTCACTTCATAAGTTGGACCTTTCGCAAGAAGTGTCCTTTTTCACTATGAAGTCAATTCACGGTGTTTTGTACCAGGAGATGTCCACATCAAACTAATGTCTACATTACACTGTACGAGGACTGACTATAAGTCGCACTGCCCACTCACTCTTAAATTGCGATTTTCAGTGTGCCATAAATGGTCTCTTTCAGTGAATGTCAAGAACATCCTTCTCTTGTGAATCTCACATTCATTGTCTCTCACAGCAGACCTTTAAGTGCAACAACAACAAGAAGGAAATGTTGCTTAAAAGAAGATAACAGTGTGTATTTTGATATAATTTGTGAAAAATGATGCATGCATTCCTACTGAAGATTTGTGACTTTCTTACACACACAGTGGCCTGCCCCCTGCCGGACCCTCCACCTACAGGACTCCCACAGCTCCCTTTGACTTATGTGCACTGGCTTGTGGCTAACTAGTTCTTATTGTAAATGAAAGTCCGACATGACCTCACTCTTCTCTGTAAAGCGCTTTAACTCGAGTCACAGCACCAAACACACATCTGACCAGGTCTTGCATCGTACAGCCATCATTGCTGAGTTTGAACAAAACAGTTCCTCGGTGGAGCGGATGGTGACCGAAACTCTTGTTTAATGTAGTCTATGGTCACACATGGAAATGTCAATCATGAAGCAGGAATTTAATCTAATGTGGATTCTTCCCATGTCATTTGTTAAGTATTTTATTCATGACTAAGGTAGTTTCTTCAATGGCCAAGATAGTTTATTCAATCTGTTTCTGGTGGCATGGAAAAATGTACATTAAATCAAATTAGTGTCATTACAACACCCCTTTGTCATTTACCCCTTTTTAGTAAAGCACTATTATCAGTATTATCATGGGAGAAAAACAAACATTTTACAGTTATAAAGTAATTTAATTTAACATGGAGGAAGTAAAACTAGAAGTGCTTCATCTCTAATTTTACATTTCTACCGTATGTTTGTATTTATTGATCAGTATAAGTTCTCACACTTTTCCCCGTCATATCAATTTCTTTCAATTTTGTCTTTTGTTTGCCTCTGTTCTGTGCGGATTTCCTTTCCATCCATCATCATGCGACATCGAGAAAGAGTAATCCAAACCTCCTTTCACCCTACTTCTTCTCTACAGCTGCACGAGTAGTTTCACTATCACTCCTCATCCTCTGTAAAGCCGCCACACCTGTGGCTACATATATTGCAATACACAGAGACCTCATTTATTCAGTCTCAATTAAATGTATATTGATAGGAATGAAAATTTTGGGAAACAGATTAAATTGGGTTTTCAAGTTAAATCTTGAAATATGCTTGTGGTTTGTGCTCTCAAGCAGTTGAATTCTTGTATTTTGCAACTGGCTGTTAAAGTAAAGGAAGTATTATTTTAACATTTATGAGGTCATCAGAGTGTCACAAACACTTTAACGTAGCAAAAAACATATTGAGAAAATAAAAAGATTTTATTCTAAAATATTATTCCTCTTTTAAACTGCAAGTAGTGCTGGGAGAGTAAGAGGTCGGGTTGCTGGTCTGCACTGACGTTTGTAAAGCAAAACAGAAAACAGTTGTTTGTGGTGTTGTGCTGCATTTTGTCCACTAAACACTCATTAGAGGTCTGCTCGGAGAGCTTTTTTTTGAGCCCAACTGATCCTCATGACTAACAGTATAGCAGGGGCTTCTTTTCACAATGGACCCTGTGCAGATTGAGGTTACGTGATGCAGTCCAAGCATCCCCGCAGCCAGTGAGGACAGCCCAAACGTCATTGTCAATTACTGAGCTGAATATCAGCAGCGAGAATACTGACGGTCTGCTGAGGGGCCAGAATGCTCGGTCATAAAAGCCACAGCAGAAAAGAGGAGTCTTGTTGGTTCAACCATAATAAGAGAAGTTTTGACAATGAGAGGCATTTGTGCAATGAGAGTTCAGTTTCTGCAAAGAATCACGTGTTATCTCATTTTGAGTTTGCGCATTAGAGAAGCTTACTGATGCATTCTGGTTTTAAGTAATGACACGGCTTTAAAAAAAAAAAGAATAAAAAACAGGTTTTAAAATCCGTTGTAAGTCGAGGTGTCATGCTCACTGACTTGGAATGTTTGCGAGGGGTCATAAAGGCAACAATGAGGCATGATTCTGTGTGTGCAATATAGTGTGATAGTGTTGTGAATTTATTTTTATTTTGAAAAGGCACACAAAAAGATTTAGATAGCGAAGAGCAACATTTAGCTACATGTTGCTTGGGTTGGGCCTTTCACATTTTTTCTCTGTTGCACTGCGTTCACCTCACATCATGTTTTTGACAGTTTTAGTTACTCTCAACTGTCTAGATACAGATTTAATAAATCACATGAATGATCTATTTATATTATATTATTATTATTATAATTATAATTATTATTATATTGAAATGTAAATATTTCCATAGCGCTGAAAAAGTTTCACCTCACTTATGATCATACATTGGTAATATATAGAAGTCTGACAAACGTCCGTAGCAAAAATAAAATCACCAATAACTTAAGCTCTTTCCTTTTTCATGAGGCAGCTCCTGGTTAACAAAGGGTATATGTATCATTAAATGTAAAATTGAATGAAAATCATATATTACACGTAGTAGCACTGATCATGTTTGTTTTGTTTTGTACTGTTTGGTATCTTCAGGTCGGGATATGGCCAACACAACCTTACCTGGGTATCCCCCTCATGTTCCTCCCACAGGCCAGGGCAGCTACCCAACATCCACACTCGCTGGAATGGTTCCTGGTAAGTGAGAGGCAATACCGCGGTTTTGTGTGGTTTAACAGGTGGTGCTGCCATTAAGACCAACAGCAGAAGTAGAGCAGAGGGATACCGAGTGCCAAATTACACAGAGTAGCTCAGAATATTGACCTGCAGAGTAAGAGGCTCACATATTGTTAAGTTACCTCTGTGTGTATGATTGGATTAGACATGCTGAATAAGTGATCAGACACAGCGGAGAGGACAGTCACTTTGCCTTTCTTCCTTTTTCCTCTTGGCCTTATAGGCTCATTATCTCCTGCTTCACCGTTCTCACTGGCCATCAATAAATAGCGGCACCACCCCTCAGCATCCTCAGCAATCGGGCGCGGTTCAGATTCATAGCAAGCAGTTCATTGTCAAAAGGCAGGGGGGCCCGAGTGAATATTTACATTTTGTCTTTGTAAGGAGTTTGTGCTTAAATTTCATTAACAAGAATTGACCCTTGGTAGCGGTTTTGGTCATGTCCACCAAAACACTCAGTATTTTGCTGTGAATCATTCAATTGCATGGTTGGAGAAACTATACAGGTGCACTGTAGTCAGTGAAGTCAAGCACAGTATGTTTCCGTTTGTTTTCTGATTACACCTTATATCACATATGATCCGAGTGACTTAAGGGGCTCGCTTGACAACCACTATCTTGTTCTTGAAAAATCTTAACACATTATATTTACAGAATTGGAGAATTGTTTTAGTAAATGGGATATGAACGTTCACCAGGCGTCTATTTTGTTGAAATGTGTAAACCAATTAAGGAGAAATGTATTAAGCGTTAAATAAAATTACATGTCACTTTAAAGTGCATGAATTTTTGTTTCGTTGGCTTTTGCTGTGTTAAATGTACTTATAATCATGTTTGGATCACAGTACCATTTACTGGTCACAAGTTATCACAGACTCTTTACTCTTCTTCCATTCTCCGCCATTATAAATTGTAATGATGTTGTAAGGTTTTTTGCCACCTCGGCAAGTAATATTGTATTTACTGCAACATTAACTTTCTTAATGTTCTGATAATCTTGGGAAAAAAATTCACAAAGATTTGACTGAAACTAGTTGAAAAACTGAATTGCTGTATTGATGAGTTTTCAGTGAATTTGGAGGCAGTTCCTGCGCCTAACTGCAAAATATGACATTTGATGAGATTTTTGCTCAACTTGCCATTGTGATATGCAGGTATTCCCCTGAATATTATTAGTTTCTTACCCCAGTGAAAGCCACTGAATGAATTGTATTATTTATTCTTAGACTACGAAGATTAACTTATCAATAATTTTTTTCATATGTTGTCAGAGTATCAATACAGATTTTTTTTTTCAATTTCCGCACTAAAGTGGCAAATTCTTTTTTGTTCTTTTCTAAATCTATTTCTATCTGACTTTATTATCAAAAGATCTTTCAAAGAATGGTCTACTTTAAACTTTTATTTAACAGCCTTGGTGTGGTCGCATCTCACTGGAAGTGAACTTGAGATTTCACCTTGAATGAAATAAATCAGTTACATCATGTGGGTAGAAAAGCTTTAGGTCAAACATACTTTTACTTTTCATTTGTTCCCATGTGGTGAACAAGCAAAAGATGAGTGCCTTAATCCCATGCCTTGTGGTTTTGTGTTACAAGCCATTTGCCCTGTACACAACCACTAAGATTTAGTGACAGGTGCAAAACACTGTTAAAGCACAGCCATTTCTCACAAGCTTCATATAAAATGTAGGCTTTATTGTCTCGTAAAGGAAAGAAAGGTGGTGAAGCAGCAGCAGTACCCACTGACATACCCGAAGTTACTTCCCTTACAATGAAATTCTGTTGCACCAAACAGCAGAGCAGCGTCTAGAGGGGCTCAGATTGGAGATGTTAAAATCCCTCCAGGAATGGCTGCTGGATTTATTGCAGCATATCAAAAATGTATGCATGAAACAGTTTATTACCACTTGGTATTTATTAGACTGGTTTGGAATATACTGTAGGAAGAAGAATGGGTAGATATCTATAAATGGGACAGGGAAAGCCGCCTTCAGTGTCACATCCTGTATTGTTCAGTGTTGCATAACTTAAGTGAAATGAAAAAGAAATAAATTACTTGCTTGACTGGTCACACATCGATGACTATCATTTTCCTCCTCAAATTGCATCCTGTTTTGAATGATGAGAAATGACTGCATATGAAGGGGTAATGGTTTGATGCATTGAAATGCTAATTGATTTGTTGTTTTGTTTTGCAGGGAGTGAGTTTTCGGGGAACCCCTACAGTCATCCACAGTACACAACCTACAATGAAGCCTGGCGATTCAGCAACCCAGCACTACTAAGTGAGTAGAGACCAAAAAACATAGTCAGATAAATTCACTCAAGCCCTTCCCTTAAAATACCCAGCCAAGCTTTGTCATTGCAAATTGTTAAAATAACAAAATTACTTGCTTGATCCTTGCCCTTTGTGACATGGCGAAGTAAGGTGCTATTCACAGTAGTAGCCTGTGTTACTTTCAACCACAATACTTCTGCAACCTTCGGCAGGTTAAAAAAGAAAAAAAAAAGAACAATGTAAGATAGCATTTTTGTGCTGAAAGAAATCTGTCAGACCATTGACTTGGTCTGGGAAAAAATCTCAAGTTGTATAAGGCAATAACAACTGCAGATATCTGGCCAGGGTTTATTACCAGGAAGACAAATTAATAAGAGTGATAATCTTGCACCAATGTCATCAATGCTGATTTGTCAGGGAATTACTCAATTTAAAACCCTCACTCTCCTTGTGAGGTCAGTTCCACATGCTCACGTGAATATCTAACAATGATTTGGACTGAACAGTAAAATCCAAATCAGCTCCAGCTGCAACTTGAGATCTAGAAATAACCAGAAGACCCCAGGATTATGATTTGAGAGAGCATGCATGCAGGCAATGTGGAGCAAGGCAACTTAATGCTTTGAAAGCAATGGATATAACTGCAAGATCAATGCAGAATTTAGGCAGCCGGACTAAGTTGGCAAGTATTGGAATAATATGATGAAATTTATTAGTGCCAATTAAAATCCGGGCAGAAATATCCTGGAGTTGGCAAAGAGAGCTCTGACTGATGTCAGCAATAAATGCACTGCAGATGTCAAGATTAGAGAAAATCAATACATGTAAATCAGGAAGAGACAGGATTGCTCTGCTGTTAAGATATTATGAAGTAGAACATTTTTCAACCCATCATCAAATCTTACATCAGTATCAAATAAACTGCATTGTCTTGCTGTTGTTGTTAAGGAACCAAACCCACTATAAATGAGGCAGCTGGTTGAAATAGTGTCAAAAATCCAATCTTTCTTCTGTCACTGATTCATGACATGCTTAGGGCCAGCCAACAGTTAACATCAGTAATGTTTTGGGTAAATGGTTGAACACACACATACAATAGTGTGTCATCTGCATAGCAACGGTAGTTAATGCTATCATTCTGACTGATCTGTTGAAACGGATGTATGTTAGATTGTAATCACTGTATTTGATGTTGGCAGCAAAACATTTCGGCAGCCTGTTCTAAAGGCTAGAGTAATGTTCAATTCCTCAGGGAACGTGATGCATATTTAATGATCTATAATTTTCATTCATCATTGTTTTCAATAGAATTCAATTTTATAGAAATTCAGTTGTACAGCTATTAATTAACGATTACAATCTTATATATGCACACAGTCCACACACACTCAAATATATACTGTATGTATATAAAAAACACATTGAGTAAATGGCAGCAAAAAACTTTATTTGTTGTTTCAAATGGTTCATTCTTCTGTTAACTTTCAGGTTCCCCTTATTATTATAGTGCCGCATCGAGAGGGTCCGCCCCTCCCACTGCTGCCACTGCCTATGACCGTCACTAGTTACCATGGAAACCAAATCAACCTGCAGGACCACGGCCTCAGCCTCCATATTGCCCCGGTATGAGCGGCATGCTCCACTGGACACTGAGCAACTGCGCATAAAATGTTCCCAGCTAGCACAATGAGAAACTTAACAGTTTTGGGGGGATTCCAGATGACTTCTCACAGCTTTTTTTCTTTTTGGACATTCAAAACCAAAAACATCAATGGACACCCAGAGAGATGCAACAGATGAGATGAAAACTGTGGGGAATAGCAGTGACTACAAAAAAAAGGAAAAGGAAAAAAAAGACTGATAAAAAAAGATCCAGATTTAATTTTCCCTGTGCAGTAGCGGTGTCGCGGTTTTATCCCATCATGGATCAATACTGTACATTCCTTTTCTTGACAGCTCTCAGCAGAGACTGTCCAGAGCTTAAAATGTAGCAGCAGGCTTTTTTCTTCTTCTTCACCCCCCCCCCCCATTCGTCTCCCACATGAGTCAAATGGCAACGCAGTGAGATCAGAGGAGATTAGCAGCAGCACATGCAGGCTGTAGAAGGCCGACATTTTTATCTATTTCGACAGTCACCGACCAAACACACAGCATGAGTTAATCGATAGCGTCCACGCCATGAGAAGATTAGGACATATTCTCTGTGATACACAATCAAGATGTAAAAAATGAAAACAAGATAAATAAAGAGACATCAGTTTGAAAATAGGGGGGGTCATGACAATATATCACCATGACCCTCTGTTTGGAATAAGACTCTAGTAAATATATTGTTATGATTTTTTTTTTTCAATTTCTTTTTTTTTTTCAATTTGGTAATGATTACACTTCAGAAATCTTGACAAGTGTTTCACTGTTTGTTTTTTTGTCAGGACACGAGATATCATCAGGCAAACCCTTTATATGTTTGTTTTTGTATTTTGTTGTACCTTTTTTTTGTTTTTTTGTTCACTTTGTTAATTTTGCACTATTTTGGAGGTTTGCAACACTGGAGCGTTAAATGCAGAAAATGATTATGCATATTTGCTTTACAGCATTCCATAAAAACTGCTGTAAGTCAAATAAGTTGGAAAATGCACTTACAGTTTGACACACTGTTCAGTTGTTATTATAATTCAAGGCTTACCATGTTAACGCCTTGGCATGCACTACTACTGTTCATTCTCACAGATCACATTTTCCTTCTTCTTCTTAGTTGATTAAGTCTTTGGCATTCATCCACACAAAAGGATTTCACAGCCCAATTCAAACCAGTATCATTTGCCTAGTTTGATGGCAGAAGCATCCAAATTCCCTCCAATCCTGAAGATAGAAGCAGGACGATGGTTTCAGCTAAATGCCTTAAACATGTTCCCATCCCAGCTTCAGCATCTTCGTGTTTCAAGCCAAGTAACGTCTTCAATTGTACTGGAACAATGGTTTTACATCTGTCAAGTGAATGTATTTGCATTTGCCAAAGACTTGGTTCTTGTCAGTGTTTATTTACAGGCCGCCTTATATGCATCATGAGAGCAGTATTATTATCATTAGGAAAAGTCTACGTTGTTCATGAGGAAACATATAAGTATAAATTCTATGCAGTGCAGAGATGGTCACCATATGCATATTCAGCTGTAAACCTAAAGGTAGGTGGAGTTTATTTAATGTTATTTTATTTACAAATTGTTCCTTTGTAGAAGAGTTTTTTGTGTGTGTGTGATGTGAAGACACCTCTCTGTAAATACAGTAAGATAAAATGTCTTTCATGTTCATGGGTATTATCACTTTCATTATGCTGGTCACACTTGTACAATAATAAAAGTGTCTGAAATCTTTTACGCAAAGAGGCCTGCATGGTGTTTCCTGACAATCAAAAAAATGCATAAACCGTCTAATTTCAATATTTTTGTGTAAGGTGAGTCTTCAAAACCATGTCTCTACATACTTTCTGATGTAAAGAAAAAAAAGCATATTAATTTAGTCAATTTTTCAATAATTTTTCATCCAAATATTATGGTACATTTTAATAATGAATTCAATTTTTGGTGGATTTTTTTGACACAAATGTAGATTAGGTATGATATTCTTTATCCCTCTCTAGATATGAAAATGACATAGTGTACTTGTAATCAAATATGAAGATCTAAGCAATGCTTGATAAGCTTGTGTGACTATAGTTTACCATTATACAGACGTTAATTAATGATAAACTGTGAAATGATCCTTGCTCATCCACAGGTATAATTCTTTGGCATAACTATCTATTTGATCTCAAGTGTGGTTTAAAAAAGATAGTGCTATTTTTTTTTCCTATGATGTTCATCTTCCTCTTGCATACACATACACACACAAACGCACATACTGCATATAAACATTACCTGTTATTTTAAATTTTGATATCTTATTTTATTATTTCTACTATATTCTATTGACATTTCCCTCATTATACATCTATTTTCAGCGTGACTTATGCCTGGATAACTTATACATTGTAACACAATGAATAAGTAATTACAGCAAATTTCTACATAATGGATTTTTTTCTGATTCTAGAAAAAAAAACCACTTTCTTTCTTTGAAAGATAGTTGGAAAATGTTTTTATTTATTTATTATGTTTTTTATGTATCTATTTATTTATATATGTACAACTTAGTCGCAGCACACCCTTGCATATTGCAAACAGCTAAATAAAACAATAATTACCTGAAGGTCTAAAAGTGTAGAATGACAACTTCTTTCCTGGGTCTTTGTGGGTCAAAATAAATTCCAGTGAAATAAAACCAAGACAAATAATGAATTGAGGCATCTAATGACCCTGTTTTGAGATGAATGTATTTACTTTCAAGATATAAAGATCACATTGTACATGAGACTTGAATTGAGAATGCCTCTGAATGTTTTCTCCTTGATTTGGATCACTGAGCAGCACATAAAGTGTTTAACCTCTCCCCGCTTTGTAAAGCTGAATTAATTTTTCTAGCAGTGTGCTTGAATTCAATTTGTGCTAAGTTGCAGCGAGAGATTTATGCATGAAATCCCCTTTAGAGCTAATTTTCACTCTTTCTTTGCTTCGTAATCCCTCCGCCATTGCTGCCTTGTATGACTTAGTTATATGATTATTGATTTACAACAAGGGGACACTGAACTGATTAGCACTTTGCAATTTTCGCAGGATTTGGGCAGTGCACACAATCACGTAGCATGTGAAATGATTTTTGAATGAATGGGACTGTCGCTGAGCATTTCACCGGTTCACTCACAGCCTGACATTGTCTGCTTCAAACTTGATTTCAAATCTGCTTTGTAAGTTCATGCTTTCTTTGTAGTATGGATTGGACTGATGTGTCATTTCATGAAAATATCACAAGCTGAGTACTTTAACTTCATATTTATACACAAAAAATCTTCTAAAATGTACACTGAAATGAGCTATGTGGGGAGGCCCATTTTTTATTTTTGTAATTCAATTTTTCTCCTATTGTTTATTTCATAGCTCCTCTGTGGAGCATCAAAAGCTGATGTTCTGTCAGCCCCTAACTGTCATATATGTTTGTCATTCACAGCCCTTGTTAAAGAAGGAGGGGGGAAAAGAAGCTTGACTCTTCCCTCTCCTTGGTTGAGAATTCCCAGAAGTGAAATTATTCTATTTAGATGGAAACTTTTTTGTCACTTTTCTGTCTAAATTGGCATATCAGCCTCACTCTTCTGAAAGCAATAAACTGTGAACCTGGATGTATCTGTCAATCAAGCTCAGCATTCCAGGAGACAATAACATTCTCTGGAATACAAAAATATGTTACTGTATATAATCGCAGAGAGATAGTGCAGTTGGTTCTCATCAACAGCCGTCACCATCTCTTTTTCTCAACATAATCATTTTAGAATCAGTAAAAAGAGAATATGATCATTTGACCTTTAAAAAGAGCATTTAAAGTTGATAAAGAACATTTTAACGTACAAATTACCATATGAGAGCCAAAATCTGTGAACAGTTATGCATTACATGAATGGAATATTCTTTTTTTTATTAACTTGTTAAATGTATACATGAAAATCTTTTGATCATTTTAACCCTGTGTCCCAAACTGGAGGCTGGGAAACCCTTGATGGTCAGAAAATACAGTGGGGAGGAGTATGAAATGATTTTCAGGCCAAAAAGCAAATGAAAATTTCCTAAACTAGCTATGATCAATATTAAAGTCAATGGAATAAAAAAATGTATAGCAATACCTCTTTTGATATTGTCAAAGAAGCTCTTCAAATGGTTAAATAATAAAAACCTTAATGTAATGTATGTGTAATTTAACATGTTAGTTATAATTGAAAAAGTATCATTATCATTGGAAGTGTGTTATGACATAGTTATCAATTTAGTGGACAGTTCAGTTTGCTTGTCATAGTGTAGAGTGTCTGGACCTTTTATTTTCAGGACCCTTACATGGAGGTTACAGATGCTAGCTTTAGAAGTTAATCATTTGCGACCATGCCCCTAAGGAAGACTTGTGTTAAGATATGATTTCAACATCAATAAAGAACCCTTTCATTTCACTCACCATAAGCAATCCAGTGTTAGATCTCGGTGTTGACCTTTGGGGCTTCTCCTTGCCCAAACATGCAGCCAGAACACTCTCTGTGCACTTTGTACGGTGGATCTATGGATAATCTGTGGCAACGTAATTGCAATTTGGTTACTGGTGTGTCAAATGTACAATAAATCCTCAGGACGTTACCATTTGCAGTGACATATCAGGACGAGAGGGCGCCACTGTGAAAATGTGAAAATGCATTTCATGTCTTCATAGCACAGCAGTGGCTTAGATGTTATGAAAAGAGGGAATGGATCTGCTGCTTTATGTGCTGTATCTAATTGGATATGGCAATATATAATACGATTCTCCGGGATCCATCAATTCCTGTGTTAGACCTGTTTGTATGGATGTGTCAGTGGGGCAGCCTATCTTGTTATGATGCCTGAGCAGCAATTATGAGGTAATTCTTGACTCTTGCTGTGTGAGGCCATCCACAGGATACTTGAGGGGAGGTTCCTAATGAGTGAACATTGATAGATTGGACGTAATAAATGCTCTGTTTGACTGAAACTGAGTGTGAGAAAAAGTAAAAACAAAGGTTGGGGAGATGGGAGGGTGTATCAGAATGTCAGAATATTTCTTAATGAAGCAAATTAGTGTTGATTAGATATTTTAGCGTATTGGCGAGACCCACCTCTGCCAAAATGTTGTTGCTGGTTGGCTGGATCATCCCAGAGCCAGACCTCATTTACCCTTCACCAGTAAATAATTACCCTAATGGCTATTGTGTGATACATGATGCAATTAAAGCTTAATGCAATGCACCTCACATTGTGAATGTGTCAGGTCCCGCAACAGGCACTAGTGGTCCTGGGTAAACGGGGCTTGCTACCTGACTGGGCAGTAATGGGGATATCCTCCAAAGCAGACAGAAGGGCTCCCTAATCAGCTGGATCTGTCAGCCAGGCGTGTTTGTTTGCAACTTGGGGAAGCAGGGAAATATTCAGTGAAAAGAGGGGCACCGAATTCAGCGTTGGCTATTCCTGTTATTGGTGCAGAGGGATAATATAAGCAGCATGAATAGAGGGCAGAATCAGAATCAACCCCCATCCTTTTCCCTCTGTAACCCCAGCGTCTCCTGCTGCTCCCCTCACCCTCGCCTACCCTCCACCACCGCACTCCCAACACCCCAGTCACTGTCAGGCCAAACACATGATGAATTGCCCTGTCAACAGAATTCATTCAGGGACCAATTAATTCAGCAGAAATGAACTAGAGCCATCAGTCGCTGAAAAACTCGGAGCAAAGAGAGCAAAGTAGCTCTCTTTGGAAGAAAGGGAGACAGTGTGTGTGTGTGAGGCAAAGAGAGAGGAAGAATTAGAAAGAGGGTGCCAAGGGAGTGCAGTGGAAGTTAGCCTGACAGGAATTGGTCATTTAATGCTTTAGCGCACTGGAGACAGCCCCTGTCATAGAGGAAGCCATGACAGGACTCCCCTGGTACTTTATTTATTAATTATCCAGAGCAGCAAGGGGCATTTAACTGTCTCACTCCAGGCTTGTCAACTCGACTTCTTGTCATTTTGTCTCCATAAACATGTCCTTTAGAAACAAACCTGAATCAAAGAAGGAGAGAATTTTATTAATTCAATTAATTTATTATTAATTTTATTAAATAAGAGATTAAAAAGAAAAAGAAAATGTTTTTCATGAAACGGGCAGCTTTTATGCCAATTCACATGTTTTTTTTCCATTTTTATTTCAAACAAATAGGACTGTCAACAGAGAATTAAACCTGCACTGCTTTTAAGTCAGATGATCAGCATTGAAGGAGCTGTAATGATACAGGTCACTCTGATGACGTTTTGGTAAGAAAACTACATCCATCCTGGCTAAAAATATAGAGTATATACATGAATAGATATACTATGTATATTTGCTCAGACATATTTTCTGGTCTGGGTCTGGAACCTTTTCTGCATCCTAAAACCGAAAAATTACAAACTCACGAGAGGTTTACATCAATTCTGCCACCAGGGAGCTCTTAATCAAAAAAGGTGTTGCATGGGGACCTCACAAAATAGAGTAGAATTATGGGAGTTGCAGTCTTCCTTTTTCATTCATGGTTACTGAGTGAATATTCATATTATTTAAATTGTTTCTCTTATGAGGTTTAATTATGATTAATTGCATTACTTAACACGGCTGTTAATACCTTCTGTTTACTTCCTGACATGCAATTCCTTGATTTCAGGACTAAAGGAGGTACGTGCTGCCCGATGTGTCAATAATTGAGGGGCAAAATGATCAATTGATAATCTTATTAGCATTCCGAACGTTGATGAATCGTATTAGCTTAGCATGTTTTTTTTAGCCTGGAGAGCAGAAGTGTTAGTATCAGATAGATTTCTGTAATTATTCTATTACAATGCTGCGAAATTGCTTCTTTATGTTAAAATTATGCTGATTTGCAAAACTGCATAATCCTTTTACTTAACTGTAACAAGTCTGGAGAAATGAATGAAGGGCTCATTTACTTAAAAAAAATGGGGATTTGTCTTGGTTTTGACATTTCTGACGGCTGTACGACAGTACACAACAAATCTGTTAATTTCCATCCTTTTAAGTAGAATTGGAACATATTAAATCTATAAATAAAGAAAAATTAATCCTATTATAAAAATGTCCCTGTTGTCATCTTGTCGTGAAAATTTTGAATATTGGGTTGGCATTGGATTTACAATAACATTAAGCTACATCTATATTTATTCATAATTAATATGAAAGCTGATCTTATATTAAAAAAAATGTATATCACTGGCTTTCACTTCTAGCTTCTTGTTTAATATGTTACTTTTTTTGAAATTCATATAAAAAGGTGAATGGTGAAAGTAAATGGCAACAGATTGCTGTGTTACTGCGATAGATAAGTCACTCACTGAGATCCTGCTAGTAAAGTTTTTCACATCAAGGAGAGAGAAAAGCTTAATAAATCTCCTTCTCAACTTATTTTCAGAACAAAAATGCTGGAAGGAGAATCTTTACATTTTAGCACACCGTCACAGCGCACCTTCCAGCAACTGATAAGGTGTTGTGCTCTCTGTGAGAAATCCAATGAGTCGGTTGTTGACCTATTCAGCCATAGGTTGCAACTTCCTCTATTGTGTTGTGTTGATCAGGTGGTAAATATTTGATGAAACTTTTTTTTTTTGCGCATGCATCTCTGTGTAACGAGAGGATAAAGCACCAGCTGCAAAGCTCATGCCATCAGGTGTTCCTTTACTGAGATCACACAGCTACTCAAAGCAAGAGGGACTGGCCTGCTGAGGAAGCGTTATTGTGCAAGCACGTAAAACAAAGACACTGCAAGGAAATATATAATTGCCTTGATCATATATTAGGAGATAGTTGAAAGTAAAAAACTCAGCTTGATCTAAACTGGCATATCAATTAATGTAGATCAGACCCAAAGCGATAAATCTGTGAAAAATGCATTGGAATCACATCAACTGAGTGCCGGCGTTTGTTGTCACTGTAACTTAAAAACAAAGGCGATAAAATTGAGAGGAAGCCTCAAATAAGAAAGATGTGCTGCAGTATATAATTAATTAAAAGAGACTAATTAGGAACATGAGAGCAGGTGCCAGGCTATGGGCTGACAAAACAGACAGCCAGACAACAAGAAGAGGAAAAAAAACAATGGGTACAGGGTGTAACGTGACAAGAGGAGGGACAAAGCAACTTTCTGTGTTTTGTCATATGAAACCTCCTAGGAATATACATGACAGAAACTGTAGACCAAGACACCATGGGGGTCTTTCCCTTTGTTTAAGACAGATTTTCTTTTTGCCAATTTGAGGTAGACGCAAGCGAGAGATTTTACTCCTCATTATTTCCGTGCATGGACTCTGAAAAAAGGGCTGAGACGTGAGCGTGAACATGTGCAGTACAGCTCACGGGAGACACCGTGGCAATGTCATGCATTGAGAAATACTGTGCATATGAATGTAATGTTCATATCACTTACTCTGCATTTTATGATATAATATTGTATCTCAGTGTTTCGAAGTGTTACAGCAAATCTAAACAAATTGAAATCTCTCAGAGCGTTATGAAGACCATCAACATTTATTTTAATGGTATTTAATCCTGGTGCTGCAGAAATGATGCAACATCAGAAAAACACAGGCTGGGCAACAGGCTGGGATGGATCAAGCTGAAGAAATTAAAAAAAGGAAAAGAAAATCAACAAAACAAGAGAAAATTTATTTCAAAATCAACAGAAGACAGGTTAAAAATTTCCCTGAAAATTGATTTAAAAAAATCATAGGAAATCAGTTGCAGGTTAGTGTAACAATGAAAAAAAAAA
The DNA here is from genome assembly GCA_901007705.1 of Fistularia tabacaria. Lineage (NCBI taxonomy): Eukaryota > Metazoa > Chordata > Actinopteri > Syngnathiformes > Fistulariidae > Fistularia > Fistularia tabacaria. The sequence continues at coordinate 435,881 of CAAKHD010013632.1, read as the reverse complement.
AAAACTAAATAATGACAAGAAAGTATATTTTAAATTGATGTTGATGTACCTAGGGAGCTGAATGTTTATATATTCATGTATTTATTTATTTATTTTGCTCAAATGTGTCCAATTGGCTTTTAAGTTGATGCGGGGAAAAGACAAACTCTCTATGGCCAAAAGATGTTTAGAAGAGGGAGTCACCGTGGCAACAAGTGAATGAAATGATGTGAATGCAAAATCAGAGTATCATCATTCAAAATACACACAAAAAAGCCAGGCTAGACAGATGATTCCTTTTAATAATATCCACACTCTATATCCCCTCCTCGGATTGAAGAAACTATATATATATATATATATATATTCTATATATTCTTGCCAAATAAAAGCAGTGTGAAAGCACCTCTTACCCTCTTTTTATTCTCAACCGATGTGACTCCCAATATTATGGAAAGTCCAGCATGTGCAGCCAGAGACACTCAGAAGGGGCATCAGCCTATTTTATCACAATTTGCTCACTAACCAGTTACAAATGTGGCATGTGATGATAATAATGAGGCTTGATGTCACTTAGCCTTTGGGCCGTGTGTGTGGAATAGCAAAGCAGGATGTCAGGGTGCTGCAGGTCCTCCAGTGTGGCGCCAAGAGGCCTCCTGCATGCGAGGTGACAGACACCTCGCTTAGAGAGAAAGCGGCCTCTCTAACAGCATTATAAATTACTGTAGATCCTATTTGTGTCAGTGAAGGCAAGTGAGGGGAAAATTCAACATCAGCCTATTTATTCATTTACTTATTCCCTGGCTCAGTCAGGCTCAGTGCTGCCGGAGAGGAGACGCGCTTGGCTCTGCAGTGTTACTCTGTCTCTGAACAAATGCTGCACATTAACAGGGACACATGGCCATTTTATTTTCGATGCATCACTGATATATGAGTCATTCAGGCCATGAAGGGGCAGCTTTACAATAAAACAGATTTTTTTTTCCCCAAAACTGAACGGATAGTGGGAAACACAAGGTGTAATACATCTGTAATGGACACGTGTGGGACATGGATTGTTTAAAGCTATGTATCTCCTTATTTAAAAAAAGCCATCATGTAGCAAATATGTGAATAAAAATGAATTTTTAGTGTCCATTATTGCGACTTGGCTTACAATGACAGTTGATCTTTTATGTAGTCAGGTTAAGCTCTTAAACTCATGTTTGTTGAACACTATATTGTTGAAATGCTGGGGGACCAGTCCTGAAGATAATAGAGGACCTTTAAGAAGAAGATCTGCCATGAAAAATAAGTACCAAATTGAATATAACATAGGTCTATGGCAGTGCACATATTCTTTAAATACATACTTATGTGTGCATGTGTAACTGTCACTTGTGAAGAACCTGTTCAAGCTGCATATGAATTATACTGTAAATAGACAATACTATTGAGAACTGCTCTATAGCAGTAAAACCACTGTTTTTTTTATCATATTATATGAGGTTGAAAAATCCCAATCAAAGACATCTAAAACTCTATTAAAAACATATGAATTCGTGCGGTGATATGCAGATTCAAGTATCCCCTTCGAGCATTGGCTGCCCGAAAGTTGAAACTGAAAATGTTTTAAAAAGACATTATCTGCTCAATAGTCAGAATCACATGGCCTCAAGCTCAAGACAAGAATGTCACCATCTTTACTTTGTGCAATCGATTACAAATGACAGAGAATGGATTCTCAAAAAAGTCATTTCCCAGCTAACAATAACATGAGTAATTTAAAAGAAGAGAGTGACCACAGTTCAATAAGATTTTACATGCACATGTTCGCCCTCCAAAAAGTCACTTATACAGGGGAAGAAATGGAGCTTTCGTTTAATTACCAAGGAACGACCCTGACTGTGCATCATCATTAGTTTGACTAAATAGTGTTGGTCAGTGACTCAAGTAAAGGTAAATGGCACAATTAACAGGCTGAGCAAGAAGAGGTATATTCAATCTGAAAGCCCTCTTTCTTAATCCATCTCCTATGATCACAAGAAATGCTGAGCTATGGGCTTCTACGCTCAATGATATTAATCAGGTTAATTCTGAGTAAAATGTCAACATTGTAATCAAAAACTTGCACACTGCAGCAAAATAAAAATGTCCACGGACTGTAAGTTTAAATGGCACAAAACTTTTACTTCCTCTGTCTGCATGTTAGTGCTGTGTATTTTTTTTACCGCTGTTCTTGTTAGGTACCTTTCTCTCTTCAACTGCCTGAAAGGGAGGTAAACATTAGTGTGAAACTTACATAGCAACCAACAATGAACCGCTACAGACACTGGGGAGGTGTTGACATGCTTCCTTAACATGAATCTGTTTTTGCTTGTTCTACTTCTCCCAGTGCCCCAGTGCCCCAGTGCTTAATCCCTCGGTGCACTTGCTCCGTAACCCCAGCAGGTGCAGTGGGAATCTATAAACACAGCTGGTGTGTCTCGGCATCGGAGCTCTCTGATCTACCCTCTCCTCGTACCTCACCCCCATCAAAAAAACTCAGTTTACCCAGAATACCATGCATAACACAGATTCATGATGCTTGGTGATTCTTTTATCAGAACTCCAGGCAGGAGGAGGGTTCATGTCAACCAATTAAAAGTTCTTAATGTTTTTGTCAGGATTTTTTTTCAGAAATTCATCAGGGTTGAAAAATCCCCAACACAGCTTTTAGACCGTCACAGGACACAAGGAGTCTCTGAATTGGTGGAATTCTTTTCATTGTGACCTGGAGTGTTTTGACCAAAAACTATTTTCAAATTATCAGTTAAAAGAATAACTGTAATGATGACAGAAGTATAATGTAGACTAATTAAGTTAACTACAGCATTGACAGGCTTTTGTTTGGCAGCTTTTTGGGACATTTCTTCTTCTTTTCTTTTTTCATTCTGTTACTTTTCAGGACCAAATCTATGTGCCATACACATAATCTAGCTTCATTTGCAAGTAAGACATAAGCATGTGAGGATAATCTGAAATTGTTATCTGTAATTCGCACTCAAAACTTTAGACTCTAATAAATCATCACACATAAAGATTGTTCCCAAATGATCCATGCATTATTTTACTTTACATTACATTATTTCCAGTTTGGATGCTGCAATGGCAAATCTTTTTTGAATCAAAGGTTTTGCTTCCTTTCTGATATGGAAAACATGTGTTATGGCCACCTGAAAATTATACCTATTTTAGCAGTTTTCTGAACTAACATAGCTAACCCATCAATTCTTTTTAACAGCATCTAAACTTCAGTACTTCTTTGAGTATTACTGTTGCCACTTCAATACTTGTCCAAGAAAGTAAAAGTCATCATTTGAATGATCAAACACAAAATAGGTCAATTTCACAGTAAATGGAAGATGCTGTTATTTTTCATATGAGATTAGACTTCATAAACTTCAAATGAATTGTGACTGTATCTTAGCTCACATTGGCTTCAATGTAATGGATTTAATATATGGGATTTTAAGTGACTTAAAGTGAAAGTGCACACACACACACACAGACCGGGGAGAGCCATAAAAGAAAAGATTGAAGCTCTGCGAGCCCTATAATATAATAAATGTTCATCTGCATCTGTACCCTACTGTTACACACAGACCTCATCCAGACTGCCTCATCTTTTCCAGAGGCTTGATAACTCAAGGCATTGGTTGTCTCACTTGCTCTGATTTAATGTTCCACTTGCCTTTGCATTTTAACTCGTTAAAGTGTCGTAGTCTATACCTGTCTGGGAACGTTAGTCCTGATTGCTTGGGAAATTCACTGCTCTCTGCCTGTAATGAGAGTGGACAGAGGTTAGAACAGCTCAATAAAAGAGATAACCAGTCTTTGATCCAAACAGCCATGCAGAACATACAGGCAATACCATCAGAAAATGTACTGTCAGGAATTTTGGATTTTAAATTACACCTAATTAACCTGAAGAGAGGCAGAGGAAGGGTTTGGTGGACAAGACGAAGAGAAACATGTAGTCACTTGGTACTCATGCCAACTTTCCCGAAGACACTGAAGCTCTGCTTGAAACATACTTAATCTCAAACAGGCTGATATGGTACCAATTGTAAACTTCACACACGAGATTTCAGTGCAGGGACATTTTAGACACTCTAACTCACTTCATCAGTGACTCCACAGAAGTATTATAACAGCCCTTATTGATTTAGATCAGAGTAAGTCAACGTGTCTGCAAGTGTTGATTGTATTATGGTGACAACACACACATACATGCACTTGATGTCATTAAACATTGAGATATCAGTCTCAGTGAAAACAATATATAAACAAGACAGAAACTGAGACCTTTGCATACAGTGACATTTCTTTGAAAACTCCCATTGTGTTTTGCCCTTGGTTTTCTTTGCATTCAGTGGTTAAATAACATTATATTGCAGCAATTCCACGAAGTATTAAACATAAGTCTGGTTAAGCCATAGGTTGTAGGATTTTACAGCAATCTATTGTATAAAAATGTAAACGTAGCAGTTATCTTTTGGATTGCTGCCTACTGTCGCTACCTCAATATAAAATACTGAACATGACACTAAATTTTAAGTCCAGCTCATCTAAAACACAATGTACCACCATGTCATACAGCTAATTTACTATTAGTACTTTGCTGATTGCACATTTTGCTGGTACTAGCCAAAATTGTAAACATAGTTTGAGAAGGAATTTTTTGAATTGCTGTTTTAAACATTCAGAGTCTGTACACACAGAATTAATTTGAGCCCGTGGAGCCTAAAGTGTTGTTGGAAACAAAAAATAGAAGGGAGCTTCAACAAAGGAATGTGGAGATTACAGGAAATAAAAGATAAAGAATTAAAAAGCCATGTGGGAGCAAATCAATGGGAAGATCAATGTCATAAGGAAAACAGTTACTAAAATAAAGAGAAAATTCCAATCAATGTGATGAGCAAATAATCCACTTGATGGATAAAGAGAATTAGGTGCTCTATCACATATTCTAAAATTTTGTTTTGTTTTGAGAATAAAGGCAACAACACTGATTATTTAATTTTAAATCTTAAATGCATTTTCTTATAACTATGTTGTGGTCAGAGTCAGACACATCATTGTCACTCAAGCAATGCCTTACCATCTAATCCTAGCAAAGAGACAGGCAATCTCCCACCACCACCACCATCAACCCATCATACATTGAGACCTCCTATACATAGGACTCTAAATAAAATTTGTCTAAACTGAATGTATGAAAAAAAGTGTACGAAAAACGGTATTCATTCTGTGCTAATGATAATTGATGTAGGGGTAGTCAAGGTATGACTTTTTTTAGACATTACTGTATCCACAAACCCTCTGCTTAAGTGTATGTGCATATAGGGATGTCGGGAAAAAAAAAATCATTCGATCACCCCAAAAAGCCACCACCGCAGCTCCTGTGCATTCTACCTTGGGGGGGGGAAGATGATTTCTTCATCGCCTGGCTAATGGTGTTCATTTCTGTTAATCTATTGCCCGGTGTTTTCCAATTTGGAGGGTGTACCCTCACTCTCCACTGTCTATCATGCTCCAGGGCCGAGGAGAGGCCACTTTCATCCCATCTTGTGGCACTTGAATTAAATGAAAGTGCCTTGATTGCTGTGAAAAACGGGGCTGCGCGACCCAGCAATTAAGCAATTAAGACAATTCAGTTCGAAGCCAAAGTGCTAGGCTGGAACAGCTCAGGAGAGAATTCATTTGTGTATAATGATAGCCTCTGGTCTTTTTATTCACATTCCAGTTTCCTGCCTCCTTTTGTGAGGACCACATTCTTAGCTTGTCAGAGAGATGATAACAAATCTGTGGTTTATAGGGTCAATAAGGACTGAAGGGGCCTGTTAGAGAGTTACTATGGGAAGAATGAATGGACTGGAGACATGAGAAGCCTTGAGAAAGTCAAAATTATAACAACAAGCTAAAGCTGTCCTGCAGATGGACTAGGCTTCATTGACATCTATTTATTTCTTTCATTTACATTAGCTATAACTTAAATAACACAGAGAGTTTGACACTTTGTCAGACATTTAATGAGATTTATTCTGAATTTGTTTGTCAAACATAGTTCAATGGCGTTATTGATGTAAAAAAAAAAACAACTGAAAATGCATAGTTTGACAAAAGACCGACAGTGTGCCATTTTAACACCCTTTGCCAAAAAATTGCCTATAAGTCCAACGATGCAAATCAAAGTCAAGCTAATCTTTATTTTTACATATTTTGCATTTCTATGGAGAAAGTAGTCTCCAGGAAAGGTTTAATATTCTTATCAATCTTTGGAGGCATCTTTGAAGGACTGAAATTTTTGGTAAGTCATGTTTATAGACATGTCTTTAAGTCGCACAATTGATAAGTACAGTTTGCATTAATAGATATCATTGCAGGATAGGAGAGAACATTTTAAATCTGGGTGAATTCGTCCTTAGAAATCGTTCAGTTTGTTATAAGCAATTTGCTCTGTGCAAGGATATCACCAGACTACTGTTCCAGTAAAGAAACAACATAGAGGAGTGACACTTATTTTCTAATCACGAGTGTGATGGCTTATAGACACTAAATGTTCGAGAGCAAACAATTTTCTCTCCAGCTGTCCTCTTTATAGGTCATGAAAATATGGTAAGAGAGACATCCCACACACGATAGCAGCCCTGCTGTTCAATGATGGCTTTTGTATTGGAGATAATCTACTAAGGTCATCAATCATGTCATGCCTTTACCACTGCATGTCATGCATTTAAACAAACACACCTACAATCAAAATACTTCCTTCCACCAGTCTTCCTCCAAGTATAATTTTACAATCATCAGAAAAGAATACTTTCCACAAAAGATCGAGGGAGACAATAAGGCAAATTGTTCCAAATTCACTGTCAGGCATTTGGCCACGGTGGCATTTTCACAGCTAAAGACTCCCTGGTTGAGATGGAAATATACAATTGACCTGTCTTCTTTTCTCAAAATGGTGCCGCATTATAACCTGAGGGAATGTGTTGTCATCCAAATGAGATAAGTTTATTTTCTGCGATCTAGCATTTGTTCCATCAGGCAGGGAGGCCATAAAGCTAGAAAGATCAGTGGGGAGTCGCGCCTCACACATGTGGCGCGAATGAAGAGCCCCACGAAAAGGCTTGGCCGGCGCCCAAATCTCTGCCTCTGCCTTCTGTGCAGGCACAGCCTTGGAAAGCAGGAGGCCACAATATTGGGGAACAAATTTTCACTAATCTGAACGTGCTGGTCTGAGGCTCCGGTGGGATACTGCTCTCCTGTGCCCTTCCCGCCTGTCCCACAGATCAGCCCCGTCCATCCTTCACAGCGCCAACCCACTGCATGAAGGATGAGACGCTGTTGTCAGGGGGGTGGGGGGTGTATCTCAGCTCCAATCGTGGACTGCTCATGTGTGCTCTCAGCAGGCCCACACTTTGCCCCGGAGAAAGGAGCTGAACGGATAAGAGCTGGCACAGGACTTGCAACCTCCTGAGCAGCCAACAGCGATACAACTTTCACAACTCTTGATCCGCTGCATCGTCCAAGAATTTCCTCTTGTAATAAAAAACGTATATAACGAACATATACCATCAGTAAACACCGTTGAAAATAACAATTGTGGCTTGGAAGTTTTATCGTCCTGCCATCTTTTAAAATAATTAATAAACAATTAACTGAATGGTTAAAATGAAAATGCAAAATGGTATAAAAATCTACGAATGAAACTGAATTAAATCAAACATCATTTGTTCAACGCAATACAAGAATGGCTCCAAAGATTATTTCAGTTCCTTTCTTTGTCCTTTCAAAAACTGTTTTCGAAGTATTTGGACGGTACAATTGTTTAACTGATTTTCAATTCTCGGCTGCTATTTCTTCATATATTGACACCTTATGTATGTGTTTATGTCTGCAACACATATACAGTACATACATACATATATATATATATATATTTGAAGTAAGGCATAGTATGACCTGTTACCTCTTTAAATTAACATTGGAATCTTATCCGTTAGCTTCCCCACAGTTGAGAGAGGATCCTCCTGTTTCAGGGACTACATTTAGATTAAATGTGGTGCCATAGGCGCTGATGAAAGCGGGTCATATGCTCTGCTGGGAACCGCATCCATCAGCTTCAAGTCATTTTACAGCAGCATCTGAGGCTCTTCGGCACAGGATTGATTGAGACAGGAAAGGAGTGGGAATGATGAAATGTATAAGAGATAATTATCTTTAGTGGAGATACTGCGAACCTCCACCAGCACAACTTCTCAAGGAATAAACATTGTTTAAACCGCAGCTCTGGGTGTTAATCTGACAGCTTTAAGATCGATTTCTAAAAAGACCCGTTCAAGATTTGTGATTGAAGCTTAATCTCAAATTCGGGCCTAATAATGGAAGGATCTTTAACAAAAATGTGATGAATGTTTAGAGTGATTAGGGTTCAAGACCGAGGTATTAGACCAGACGATTTAGACGGCACTTTTAGATTTCATCCCCAGTTTTTTGATACCAGAGCCTGAGAAGTATATGATGAAACCTCATTTCCCTCTGCCACAAATTTATTAATTCCGTTTTTATTATCAGACTACCAGCTATGGTTTCGAGACAAAAAGTTCCTGGCATCATGCAGGCTCGCACATCAAATTCATGTTTTTGCCTCCTTCCTTCGAACCACTGACAAAAGCCCCAGCCAGCACTTCATATTTACAGAAGAACAGACATAATCTATCAAAATATCTCATGACAGTTTAAAATACCGAGTGCTCTTTTCGGATAAATCTTTTGAAATCTCCTCTGGACTATAAAAAAAGCAGGTATCAAGTCCTACCTCAACGTCTTTTAAATATGCTTTAATTAAAGCTGATGGCATAACAGGACTACCATGGTGAAAAAAAGGTCTCTTGAAGCATTCCTGACCTGTTTCAAACTTGTGTTCATATTGATGGAATGATAATAATGTCTTGACTTATTTTGGCATCAGCTTCAGTGAATTACATCCAATGGTAGAACATTTTGTGTCAGAGAAATCACACAGAAAATTCACATGACTTAGGTTTAGGAACACTATTACATATTTCTAATGCAAAGCCAATGGTTTTTATAGGAGTCAGAATATCATTGACATTCAAAGGCAAGTACACGTTGACTATTTAGAAATGCAGATGAAAAACCTTCTTTGAATGCCCAAACAATCACATACCAAGCATGCTCCATGTAACACTTTGTGTCCACCTTGTTCCTTATTGGCACAGGGAATCGCCTGACATGACTGGTAACAATGACTGACGTCAGAATGAAAAAAAAAAAGATGTGTTAAAAGAAAACTCTTAAAGAGACAGACTTTGATCATGAGCAGATACATCTTCAAGTCTTAAAACAGGGTTTTTCGCCAGAAGGCACATATCAGTATGGAGCTTAATGGGTTTTCTTCCATGTTTAGCATAAGAGATGAACACCACCAGTTTCTAATGTATCCCAGTGAAGAAAGGAGAAACAGATACGCCTGCAATTGATATCTCAAACTGTAAGCAACTCACAGCAGAGCACTGTATGTAGTAGAAAAACTGTTTTTATTGATTGATTCTGGGTTAAACTGCAGTCTCAGTTTGCATCATGTCAGGGGGCTCACTGAATTCCATTGTTGTCATAGTCAGGGGTATATTTTAAAGTTTCAGTGTATGTCCCTCATCGTTCAACAAATAGATAAATAAATGCCTGAAAAATTGCAAGTGGAACATAGCAACAACAACAAAAAAAATCAGCACAAATTAATTTCAAAGGTATAGAATTATTGAAAAAATATGCTGGAAATTGTCACAAAATATTTTTGTTCAAAAGCATATGGAAGCAAATGTATGTTTTTTCTAATTATAAAATCTTATTTTTAGATATCAGATTACCTTTGCTCTGCTACACATAATATCTTTTTTATTAATTAGCATGAGATTAGTTGTATGACATTATTTTTACGGAGGTTATTTGAAAATCAGACAGACAAGTCTATGGCAACGAATTTCTCAGTCTTCATTTCCATCCAGCATGCAGAGCCCATTCCAGGAAATTTTCCAACTGCAAATCCAAGCTGAGCACTGTTAAGCACCCGAATGCACCCCAAGCCATTTTCCATTTGCAATAAACCCCGTTTGAAACGGGGCAGAACAACACAAAAGTTGACTTGTTAACACAGAGTGGAGGAGGAGGACTTGTATGGTCTTAAATGAGCAGTCTGGGGCATTTTCATGCACTTGGGAGGAGTGCATGGGCAGGAGGGGTGAGGAAGAGGGAGGGTGATTTCCATAGCAACAGTCAAGTCCCCAGCTGTCATGTTTGGTCTTAGATAGGTGCTGTGAGCATAGGGACCACTTAACCCCAGCCACACTTCAACTTAGGAAGTTAAGATGCTGCTGAGTGTCTGTGCTGTGCCTCACTTAAAATGCAAACTCTGTACCCCTGGGAGGATAACGGAATGCTTTTGAATTAACCCTGGGACACGAGAGTGGTGCAAAAAGCCTCTGCAGAAATAATTAACCATCAATGTTTTGGGATGTCAATGAATGATGCCTTCCAAGAGAAAAAAAAAAGACGTGTGAGCATCTAGGTTGGCATATAAACACAATGATGTGTCACTTCAAGCATATTTTCTGTTTTAATAATTATACCAGTTTTTCAGTAAACACAAGTATACACTCTAGGACATTAAGTCTATTTTTTCACACTTTGAAAAAGTGCAACTGTAAAATTCTCTAATGGTTCTATCCATATCCCAGAAACTTTCAATTAAACATTGATTGATATAGTGTAATGTAGCAGAGGCAACATCAAATTTTATTCAAGCTGGGATGTCAAAAGCTTTATCGAACATAGTTGTATGCAGGTCAGTTCAATACAAAGCTTTATCTGACAATAGTATTCTCTGCTTTTTCTCAGATCTACTACCTCTTTAGGTTGCTTTGGGACACCATTCTGCGTTTTGTTTTTTTTCCACAAAACCACCTGTTTTTCATTTGTTCTTTGATTTTGCATTTGTGACCCTTCAAAATACAATAGACTATCTAAATAGTCTGTCCTTTCAATGGATCAAAAACTCAAATCCAGTCTTGGTAGACACAATCACTTGCCTCGATTATTCATCAATGTTGAGGGCATATCTTTTTATTTCCCCAACTCCAAGCAACTGGCAGAGAAATCAGAGGGGGATTGTAATATTTCTGAGGTAACATGCTTCCTCTTAGAGAGCATGGCTTTGTTTTGCATTTCAGATGTTTTAGGACGGACTTGAGACAAAGATAGATAAACACTATATCTTGTCGTTTATTTAGAATTAGATTTAAAGTCTCTACCATTGTGTTCAGGTACATTAACTACTGGAGTTTAATTATGGAGAAAAGTTATTGAGTCACTTTATCCTAAAATTTTCTCTTCACTGTGAGAGGAAATTGATTCGGATAGAATTTTCACCATTTTGATATCTCTTTTCTATCGATTGTGTTGTTTAAATCATATTATCTTTAATATGACACAGTGTGACCATGATATAATTTGTTTGTGTCTAAATCGTGACAGCCCATGTACCACAAAATGGTACTGCACGTGGACTGGCTGTAGCTTGATCCATAGAAAGGTTCTGTATGTTTGATAATATGAAAGAATATCACTTGCACATTACAATCAGAAACTTTTTGGGACAGGTTTTGAGGAGAAAAACTTTAATGTTACAGAAAAAAAGGGATGATTTCTCTTTAAAACAAAATTGCAGTATCCCATTCACATGCCTCCATGAACATAACATTAAACACTATGCACAATAAGTTGAGGTATGAGTTCAGACTCGCAGCTTACAATTTCAAAAACAGATTCAAAGAGAAATAGCTGCAGTTTTAGCCACAGCTTGCCTTCTCATGCTGCTGGTGGCCCGGATTGCTTGTACTTCTCCAGAGACGCTTCAACCAGCCTTCAGCAATATAACAGATATTGCTGATGACAGGCCAGATAAAATGTCCCTATTTTTTTTTTTTTTTTTTTTGCAAAAAAGAAAATGTGGCATTGTCCCTCCATGCCCGTCCCCTTCTGGGTGTGAATGGCCATCTAATCAAGCTCTCACTTTCACTGCAGCTGGTTTACAGCGAGCGGTGGGGCTGACCTCTGAGGGGCCCGCCTCCCCTCCCCATCCTCTGGGACCCTTCAACAAGCTTTAGAGGCCAAATGAGGTGTAAGTCTATTAAAAGGGAGTTTGTGTGTAGATCACAGTCCCTCTGGGGGTGGGAGCCTTTGCCTTGTCATTCAGGTGCGGCTAATTTCCTTCTGCTCCACACGCAGACATGAGGCCTGCCTGTGGTCCTCATCACAGCCAGGCTGGACCTGCTGCTAGAATTTCAAATGATGGCTTCTTGCAGGGGCCGCGAGTGATTTATTAAAACAAAGCACTGACACAAAGAGATGTCGCATTAATGCCACAGATTATATTCGCAATGGCTGCTTCGTGACTTATGCTCAAACTGTGATTCAGTTATGTGATACTGAAAAAGATTTTTGAAAGGTTAAAAAATAAAGCCTTGGGAGAATTTTGTGGGAATGTGTACACAGTCAGGGAAATGGGACATTTTTTCCTAGTCATGCTGCTTATTGAGGTAAAAGAGGAAGAAGAAGGCTGAAGGAGCTAACCGAAGGAAGGGAAAGTGAAGTGGCTAAGGCTACAGGTGAAAGAATGCAAAGGAGAATTACAGCTCCTCATAAGGAAAGCATTTTAGCACAAAACCCAGCAACAATAACAGCAATGTTGTAATGTTGTTCCTGTCAGTTATATACAGCCGAGACAGTGATAGGATTTTTATTGCTTGTTGGCTCAGTTTTAGATAGGATAATTTTTGGTGGATGCACGTAGGAGTGTGTGTGTGTGTGTGTGTGTGTGTGTGTGTGTGTGTGTGTGTGTGAGCGTGTGTGTGTGTGTTTGTGTGTGTGTGTGTGGATTTGTGTGTGTTTGTGATTGTGTGTGTATTTGAGGGTATGAGTGTTTT
>CAAKHD010013632.1:378682-422854 GCA_901007705.1 Fistularia tabacaria | reverse complement strand
GTGTGTGTGTGTGTGTAACACTTCAGTCTGTCGTGACGTTATGGTGAGGTGTTGGAATTCTATTCCCAGCTGGATGCCTTTTACGACATATATTAAAGCGTGTGTGTCTGTGGGTGTGTGTCTGTGGGTGTGTGTCTGTGTGTGTGTGTGTGCGTGTGTGTGTGTGTGTGTGTGTGTGTGTGTGTGTGTGTGTGTGTGTGTGTTTGTCTTTTACACATTTTTTTTCCTAGATCAGATCTGTTGATCATCTCACTTACCCAATGCAAGAGAGATGTCAAGCAATAATTATTTGCATAATATAAGGACATAATTCTAATTGATTAATGGAAACCACGTATCTTTGCCCATGGGAACTGGTTATTTTGTCCCCTGAATTGGAAGCTGATATTGTAAAATGTTTCAGAGACAAATACACATTAAACATAGGGTAAATTAGGGGCCTGTTACTTTTCAGTGACTTCAAACTTCAGCATTCCTCTTATCCTAGGCTTTATACCAATTTTTGTTGTTGTTTTTGTTGTTGTTTGATTGTCTTGAGCAAAAGGAGTAGTTAAACTCAGCTTCCTTCAAAGCTTTTTAATGGAAAATGAATCTTCGTATGTAATTTCTCATTGGACCTCAACTTATTAAATGTCAGTGTTTTTGGAATAAAGTTTTATTGATAAACTCTATGAATTTTACTATTGTGCAGCATCAGCACTGATGGCCCATCACAAAATCTTTCATGGTTCAATGCTTACTGGGCCCTTTTGGTGTGAAGGTTGCATGTCCATGCATCAATGTAGGTGGATTACAAATAAATAAGATGTGCTTCTCTTGCAATAGCTACAGAGTAAAAATGGCATGTGTTTTCAGTCTTAACCTGCTACAAAACCGGCTAGATGTTTCTCCCCTTGATCCTACCTGAAAAAGGCTCCTTTTTCTTTAGTTTTGTCATCCTAAATCTACTTATAGGAAAAAATTACCAGCACATATAAAACTGAACGGAACCGCATTTGTACGACTCTCCAGCTTGGATGTAATTTCTGATTGTTAAGTTTAGACACCAAGACAGAACATTCTTATGATTTGTAATAAAATATCCCATGTGGAGTACAGTGATATTTTCTGGTTTTATTTCTAGCAACTGCTTACCAGTTGGTTGCTAAATTAAACACTCATTCAATTTTTTTTGGATAGGTAATTTCTTTCCCATTATCAGACAGTTATTTGGTTAGGATTCTGGTTATTGTTTGGTCAATTCTTTTTGAATTTGATACTTCCTGACAAACTTTCAGCTTATTTCTTTCACAATTTTGACAACTTTTTCTTTTGATTTTAGATGGCTAACATTTGGCTGTGGAGAGATTTTCTGAATCAAGCATTGACAGTGTTTGTCAGAGGGGACCAGGGTCATTGGAGCAGTATTAACCTCTGGGAGGCCATCTCTGCACAGTGCATCAGTCACACTAGGGAGGAGGAGGCGCTGTAATAGATTATTGACTAGCGGGCAGCGTCCTGCACCACACCATGTGGTCCTAGCCTGCCACTGACCTCTTCATCACAGATGGAGGAGCCCACCTGCAGGCCAAAACAAGGCTAGAGGACACCCCTCCACCACAACACAGACACACACACACACAGACACACACACACACACACACACACACACACACACACACACACACACACACACACACACATTCTATTCCCACAGCAGCAAAAACCTAGCATCTAATGAGAAACACACAAGTAATATTCTCTGTTTTGTTGCAGGACAAGGAACCTGGGGCGTATATTCATAGCTATAAAATAGGAGTTCTGGGTTCTTCAACTTGAAAGTGCTGGAAAAACAACAATTCACTGTTCCGTGAACTCAAGACTACCTGATTCAATGCAGGAAGTTTCTCTCTGACAGTCACACTTAAGCCACACTTAATTAAAATCCAAATCAATATTGCAGGAGCACTGGGGGTGGTTATGTATATTTACCCGTCTCAGTGTCAGCTCATAATTCTTCACTTTTCATATATTTATATATCTGCTCATATACAGTGAAAGCAATTCTTGCTTTAGAAAGAACATTTTATACTCCTCCAATTAAAGGTACATCCTCAGTATATCTAAGTACTGAAGTACTGCAAGTATTGAATTGCATTCAAACGTTTTTGGAAAATGCTACAAGTCACAATTGTTAATCGCAAGCAAATCTTCCACTGGAAGTTCCAAGTAAATCCCAAGTCACCTTGGTAGGTATCAAACAAGTAAAAGGCCTATTATAAGTCAAGATACTCACAAATAAAGTTGTATGAAATTCTGATGCTCTATCCCTGTTCATAAATTTAAATCTTTGTCAGTAAAAGACAAAATAATAGATTAAATTCCGCTTAACATATTCGTTTACTTATGACAATGCAATATTTCTTAAATTATGACAAAGCCAGAACACCTTGTCTTGTTTTTCCCGAAGGTTAACCAGTCAAACACAAGTAAGTGATCCCACCAACTGTTTGCAAGAGAGAACAGCTTTTAGTAAGCAAAGGGAAAACACTAGTAATGTGTTGATTGTGAAAGACACAACAACGAATCTTCAACTGATAAGACAAAGATATTACTAATAAAACCTGAATTAGAGCAACCAACACCTCAACCAAGGAAACCCACTCTGTAAAACTGGAGTGGAAAGGAAACACACAATGATGCCTTTCCTTTTTGCTACATTTCTGAAAATTCAGATGAAATTTGCAGTAAATTCAATCAAAACTCAAACTCTCACTCCTCCTTTTTAGTTGATCAACTCAGGAAAGTAACAAGACAGAAATGACCAAAATATAAAAACCATTGACTCGGTTACATTCACCTATTTTATGCCGCCTGTGCTCATAGCTGTGTTGTATCGATGATAAAATAAAAACAAAAAAGTAAAAAAAATAAAAACTGCATCTCCAAAACTACAGCCAGTGTCTTCTGTGCTCTGTTTCCCTTTGGCTCAGACTTGTTTTTTTAATTGTTTGATCATTCATCTCCAAGCTCTAATTTACCCCCCATTGTCAGCCCTGTGTGTTCGAGCATTGTGTGAAACATTCTGTTGAATTCCAAATGAGCTTGTAGCATATAAAGTCCTTCTTCCAGGGAAAGCACCTATTTTTGGACATTTGTTTGTTTTTCATCAACATTAACCCTTTGGGCTAAGAGCGTCCGTATGCTGTCTTTTCCAGAGCAATTCCAGGAACGTCCTTCGGTAGGAAGTCACACTGCTTTAATCAGGCTGTTTATCTTTTTTCGTAAATCTTAGAATGAAAATATACATGACAGTTGATTATTTCCAGCATTGGAACAATTATTTTTGTAATAGAAATAATGTTTCTAAGAAGTTTTTCCTTTTGACCTTTTTTGAAAATAGCAGAGTTCCTGAGATATCTGCAAAAGTGTGTGACATGCATCCTCACTTGATAAAGTTGAAGAGCTTTTGAATCTTTCATGACACTAAAATGTTTCTTCAATTTAGTGCTACTGCAGGACTGAAGCACTGATAAAAGTGGCTTAAAACTTAAAACCATCACATGCTTCATGTATGTCCAGAACTAACAGTTGATTACATTTCTGTAAAGTTCTCAAACCTTTTATTGAAACCTATTTGTACATGACAAATGTTTGGAATGACATTGATGGTAGAGCAAAAATTAAAAGAAATGTATCTTTTTTTGACTATATTTTGATCATTGCATTTGAAGAGAATATGATATCTATAACACAGTCCCATATAACACAATATTCAAATTAGCACATTTTTCGAACCAAGACTGTGTTGCATCCAATTCTTTCCAAGGCCGAATGTTAACAACCTTTAAAAATGTTGAGCCGGTCCAACAACAAAAAAACAATTGTTCCTCAAAACATCATCAACCTGTCAGTGTGAATCAAACACACATACATGCGATGTACGTAAAAAAACATCCATGCTCTCAAAAAGGTTGAGAATATGAGGCCATCAGAGCTTTGCACATTACATTGACTAGTGGAGGTCTTCACTGCGTAAGTGGAGGTGCCTGCTGAGGTTTTCCTCGCCAGCAGCAGCCCTATAAGAGTGGTAAGTGGCAGTGATGAGACACTGTCCCTTGTGCCTCCTTCAGCTGCCATTCCCTTTAAATTGAAACAGAGTCCTGCAAATAAATGCCACATTCTGAGCAAGGGGACCCGCTGAAAGTTGCATTTCATATAAGCACCCATTGGGGAATTGGCTTTGGCCCAGTCTGCTTTATTCGTTCTGCTTTTTGTTATTTATATGATGAAGAAACAGGGCTACATCAGGGTCATTCAGTGTTCACTTATCTTTTCATGTTGTGTTCAGCAGCCAATATAGCCAGGCAGCCTATATCCTCAAAACACGTAAGTTCCCCTCTACAGCTCTGGATATTGGAGACTATCTTATTCTGATGCTTTCCCCTCTCCATATCAATATGCATTAGTTTTACTCCCTGTTCATTAGTTTTAAATGGTATCTCTCTTTAAGATTAATTGAAGCTGGAATAAAATAAGATGGGTCCCAAGTGTGTCCTACTGTTTGTTATTCCTGTTGGCCAGAAAACGGCAACAGTAAATCCTCTAAGTTGTTGTTAAACTGGCTGTATTACCATATGTGTGCCATTTCCATGGAGTGACAGACCCCCTGGATCAAATGGGGACTATTGATCCTGCAGCACTCCATTTCAAGTTAATTGTGCTTGAAATGAGGTGCACACACTCAAGCATACCTGCATTGGGAAGGCTTTATTTATTTATATTTGTCAGAGAACCTGTGTCAGATAAACAGAAAATATTCAATTCACGTCTTATTCAATTTTGTTCAAAAAGCCAGTTGTGCTGAAGCATGCTTGGTAAGCGGTTGAACCAGATTGAATCAGACTCTGATGCCACAGAAGGCCAATTCTACACTCAGACTACAGGCCACAAACATCTGGCCATGTATGAGAAATATAATGTTGAAGATTAATCAAAACTATATAATTATCTCACCTCATCAGTGGAAAACCTATTCAATTTCCAGCAATATTCCCACCAGATGCATGTTTTCCTCCTAACCCTCAAATATTTCCTGGTAAGAGATTTCAGTAAACCATGGTCTGCGGTTGCAGGAGGGGACAGGTGAAATCTGGCCTCTACCTGAACCCTATTCCCTTCAACACAAACAAAACAGACTCTAAGGTAACCAGGCATGACGAGCCAGGCAGAACCAAAGGGGATGGTGGCTGTTCAGCAGATATCCGGTTCAGTCTTCAGCGCAATCATGTGCCAAATAATGATAGTGAGGCCACACTCTTCAGTCTACCAATCATATGTCTCCCTGCAGCATGAGCAGCTCAAGGTGATAAATATGAAGTCAAATCTGAAGCAAATGAGCATTAAATAATTGATCCATCTACATATATTCTTATGAGAGTGATGCATGATTTAAAATCAAGGAAAGAAAGCATAAGAAAATCCTGTGATATAGAAATCTACTCTGAGGAAACTTAGTTTAAATTGATATATGATAACACTCATTCATTTTTATGGTGGCTGCTACAATTAATCCATACTTATAACAATACAACCAGCCCCTGTCTGTTGCCAGTAGAATATCAGTGCTCCCTCCTCTGGCCCTGAGGCTTCTGCACAGGGAAACAGGCCAGCCCAGCATAGTTTACAGAAGAAACCCCTCCCTCTGTTTGTTTCTAAGCCTATACGCTTATAATAGTATACATTAATAAGTGAAACTGTGTAATGGATCGTATTAAACAATCAGGCATATTGAGGCAGGATTTAATTTGCATGCCAGATTAGCTTGCTACTGGTTGGGCAGTGCCGCAGGGCAGCCTATTCATTAACAGGATCTAGTCTCTTCAAATCCATTAAGTCAATTGAACCCATATATAATCTGATTTAAAAAACACTGTGTAAATGTACCAGGGTGCATGCACAAGAAGAGGGGTAACCGTTTCCAAGAGAGGTAGTGGTAAAGGACTGCATGCATGCAGTAAATAAATAAATGTGTTATTATAGAGTTATAGATGCTTCTCACACCTAAACGGGAGGTGTGACTTTTAACATTAAGAGTGCAAGAGCATGGAGTAAGCACAAACCAGCCTTGGATTAGTGTTGGGGATTGTGAGGAGAAAATCAGGGATTGAACTGTGAGCACTGTACAAGGTATATATGCTTTATCTGTGGCCAGATATCATATCATGAAACTGCAACGCTTTGTAAAGTGGTTCATTGTCGTTGCTGCTGAGGCAATTTTTTTAATGGTGATTTTGAGGTCCCACTTGGGCTTCAAAATCACTTGGGTGTCCAGAGTCACCAGTAGTTATGATTCTGTGAAATTGCTGTCAGAATAGTTAAAGTTGGGCCATAATAAAATCATTATTATTGAGTGTTGTATTGTATTGAATATGAAATCACAAAGGTAAAACGTTTTAAACTCACAGAGGAGATGTCTGCGGAGGCTCTCAGTCATCCAGGTCATGGTCAATTCTTGTCGAAAACTTCTTCTTGTAGTTACTGGACTCGATTTTCTTCCCTTGAATCAAGGGAAGTTCAAGGGAAGAAAATCAAGTCTAGTTGCTACGAGAAGATTTCGACAAGAATTCACAGAAGAGATCATCAGCGGCACTGACTCCCAAGCACATTAACAATCTCATGGGTGATACAGAAGGGCCAAGATGACCTAAATCCTTGTTTGTGAGGCTGGCTGGTCATAGCAGAGGAGGGAAACACTGCTGGAGGCACTCAGAAGACGAGGCCCGACATAGTCCAGGTCATGCCTGAGCAACTCAACCAGCTCCAGATTTACACACTGTACACACCCCGGCATCTGGGCCAACAGGGAGCCACACATGCATGCACACACACTCACACATAGAACTGGCTCACAGATAAAAACATGCACAGTGTAGATCTGAAGGGAGGACAGGGAGTCACCATGGGGAAATCTATACAGCTTATAATTGGAAGAGGCTGAAGAAGAAAGAAGAGAACCATAACAAATCAACACAAGGGTGCAGGAGGCTAAATGGACCTGAATGTCTAAAAGAGGACTCAAAAAATGGGAAGATTTCCAGAGAAGAGCTGCAAAAAATAAATTTTGAGCAATGCTATCCATACAATTGATCTCATCATATAACTGTCATATATACAAGTGTGAGTAACACCCAGCCATAGAAAGTAAATTCAAGTGGAAACAATTTCAATATATATGTTTTTTGTTTTTTTTTTGTTTTTTTCATTTTGTCAAATATATGAATGAGAATGCTATATCGTCATTTTTGTTTTGATGAATTTGGAAGATAAGAAAAAAAATTCTGGCATGGAGTTGGGCAACTCCTGAAGTTCTTGAAAAATATTTCTATAGGTGACGGATGTTATCTTCTTGACTCAAAATTCAAAGACTTCACTAACAGTCCTTAAAACTGTCCCACAGTGATTTATATGTCACAGGATTTGTAGCCTCTGCTGTGCAGTGTTCCTGCTTTTCAAAACACACAATGGAGGAAAAATTAAATCCTTGGAGGAGGATTTAGACACTTATATAACTTCCCAATTATATTTTGTTCCTCAAGAAGCCTCAGTGCCCTCCCTTCTGTTTATATGACTCACAAATATCTAATACTGAACTGTGTATAATGCCAGTATGCCCACATGACTGCAGAAAAGGCTCTTTTGCTTTCTGCCCGACTGACTCAGGCATAATGGAAGGCTTGAAAAGCTGCAAGCTTAAACCAGTGCAGTCTTGACAAAGCCTTGGTGGCTTGCTGGGGGACTGTGCATCACCGAAGTTCCCCAAAAACTAATTTTCAAGAGCACTCAGCATGGTCTTAATGTTAATCTAATGGACGTACACTGGGTTAGATGTTAAATATCTCTCTCTGCCATTTGGGCGCTGTTAACAGTGATGAAGAAAATTGCTGCGCAGGTTAATACTTTGTTATTGTTTCTGCATCCTCTACTTCTCCAACTATTTTCCAACAAATTTTAATTGAACTGTCATTTTAAATACCAAAATACAAAGCCACAGTAACAGTATAAAGCTATATTGTTTGCATTAATAGACTGTAAAAACCTGACTTATACAGCGTAACTCTGGTGAAATTAAGAAACTATTAAAAAAGAACTGAGGATGACAAATAGCAACAAATAACTGCCCTAATTTTCATGAAAGGACCTACCCGTCTCAAACCTTAATACATACTCAAGCCACAAACCCATCTGAAACCTTTTTGCATACCACAGATCAAGATTCCATTATCAGTACATCTTTAGGGAACTGATATATAAAAGTGAGTATTTAGGTATATAAAAAATGGGTTAATTCAACAAAAAATCAACCGTTTAAAAGATAATGTCAACTTGGAAATCACATTCCTCAGGCTTCTTATATATGCATTCCTTGTTGCTGGAGTTAAGGGTAGATTTGTTGTTTATATTATTCTCTAAACTGGGAACCTCAGAATTGTAGCATATATGTATAAATGTATGTAAAGTGTAAACACATATGCATTCCACATGTTTTATTTTGATTCCAGTATTTGTTTGTGGTAGGGGGCTTTTTTAATGTGTTTGAGAGAATCATTTACTTTCTGGTGTAAATCTATTAACGTGACATTTACTTACTCCACAATTCTTTGGCATTTTTGACATTCATGTATAAAGCAGTGCCAAACACAATAATGAGGTCTTAGTTTAAAAGATTTTTGTATTGTGAGCAGCTTCACAGTTTGTTTTCCGGAACATGCAGAAAAAAATCGGGATATGTTTTGGCTGCTTTTTGAGTCCCAGTGCAAAAACTGTGACCACTGCATGTCCTGAAAATTTGGGAGTTTCATGGCAATTTGAGATGTCATCTTAAGTTGTTGCCCAGAAACATGGAGCAGCAAATCATAATGACTGGTTTGAACCTTTATCATAAAATCTGTCCAGCCTGTCAAACCTTGATCAGGCTGTTCTTGAGGCTGGTTAATATCAGGTCTCTGGCATGTAGCTTCATGAGGATGACCCTGTGCTTTGCTAGGAAAACTCAAAAACATGAGAGGGCAGGGTGGGTCATCAGGGTCCTCTCAAATTCAAGCAAAAATCAAAGTCACACACTTTCTCATGATTTCATTTCAGGAGCTATTACTTTGGTGAGCTCTCTCTTTAGTTTTACTTTATCTGCTGTCGGGAAAGTGACATTCCACATCCAGTCAGTTTACAATGCCTGTTCTATATAAAATATAGAGGTAAATGTGACTGAGGTAACAGTAGCTTTCACAAAGAATGCCTGGTATTTTCTTTTTGCCTTGTTCTCGAGTGAGACATATTTTATGATAAAACACAACAATGCCAACTCATTGACAGATCTCAGTCCCTTCTGACCCCCACCCACCTGCCAGCCTTGAACCTCCCTTGTGCCTCGACTCATATATCAACCCACTTTGATACTTACCTGTGGGTGGTCCAGGTAGTACTAGAACAAAATCCCTTCCCCCTTTTGGATCCATCTATAGAATGCCTGTTTGTTCAATCTCAAGCAAGAGCTAAACTTGCATGTGTTGTGGTTTACTTCCTTGGTGTGGCAGAAATAGAGACAGATCCATGGTGGGCACATAGATGAGGAGATCATTCAGCTAAATTCCTCTGGTCTGGCCTCAGGACCACCTAACCTGTGGCATCTATTCCTGACCCCATAATGTGTGTGGGATATTACCATTTTGCCAACAGTGCTTCCACATATTCCCTGACCCCATAGAGACTTTATAGGCGGCAAATATAAAGCAGGGCCTCATGAACTCTGAGCTTATCTAGGCTCTGAAAGTATGTGAGACATGCCTGGGAACAAAAGGCCGTCTCTCAGCCTGGGAGCAGGCCAAGAGGATCTCTTTCAGCAGCCACAGATTGCCCTGTGTTTTCTTAATTGACAGACCCAGGGCACATTTGATAGAAATGACATGTAGCAGGGAGGGAGCCTTCCAGGTAAGACCACCTTACAGCAGGAAAATTGTCCTCAATCTAGCTCATAAAGAAGTTCTACATTATCTCAGTCTGCTTCAGAGACATACTGGGCTGCGCTGGGTTCATCTCATTGCAGATTACACCTGCATAAGAAAAGATGGTGCTTCCATAATGTGGGGTCAACTTCACTGAGTCCCTGCCTATCAGCAGAATAAATAAACGGGGTTGGTTTGGTAGGAGTTCTTGTGGTGTATCATTTTGCAATATTTTGTTGGTGGTGGGTGGGTGAATATTGAATGAAACACCAAATAGATAGTTGGATAAAAAGAGTTGGTGAGGCTACATAAAGCTTTATGATCCCTTTCTCAGTCTGATGAAAGCATGTCCTCAGCTGGCCATATAAAGTAGTGCACCTTCTCATTTTTGAGCACCGTTATCAATAAACACTGAGATCATCTATATTTGTTTTTTAATGCAAGTCCATACATGTAGTTTTCACGTGATTGATATCAAGTGATTTATTCTTTTATTTGTATGTTTAAGGGTAGTTTTTTTTTCTTTGTGTCTTTCTCTTCTTCCCCATTTATATGACTGTTCATTGTTATTGAGATTATACTTTTGCATGTAAATAGAATCGGGACAAAAAACAATCAAATGTAAAAATGCAAATCAAGCCACTGACGTACCAGTCACAGCAAACAACAATGTAAACTGCCAAAACGCCAATTGTCACAGCACATATTGTCAAATTCCCATGTGGACATTTAGATTCAAGGCATGATCTCCTCAGAGAATAGAGCGGGGACATATGGCATCCATGTCTCAAGCCCCTGTGATCCACTCAGGCTTATCTCCCATCCGGTGTAGGAGAAGGATTTCAGGGTGCCAAACAGCGGCGGTCCCTGGTGGATATTAGGGGACCATGAGGGATAAGAAAGTTTTCATCTCAGAACCCCAGTCTCATCAATTGAAAAGTGCAGAAAAGGCCTCCGTTCTTCACCTGAACCTTCAATGATCCACTTTGAGGACACGTGCCATGTAAACTCGACTTTACAATTTCCAAAACAGGACTTTACACTTTTCAATCAGGAAATGCAATTGAAAGTGTTTACCCACAAAGACGTTAAATGTGTATATACCACAATGAAAAGAAATAGAATTGGAGTGTAATTCCCACATTAACTCAATGAGAGAACCTTCAATATTTTAGCTAAATTAAATCAATAGTGATGAAAATCCAATCTAAATGATTGGTCTAATCACTCAGTGAAAATCTGATTTTAAGAGCTGGGTCTATGAACAGGATGTTCAGAAAGAAAATCACATTCTAATATTTAGCACATATTTGGAAACTTCAAAACACTGACTGGGCTTCATATTGGAGTAGAAAATATTCTGTAACCAGCAACTGCACGAATGGACCTGAAAAAATCTAAATATTCAGATATTGTTCTCTCTTTAGTTAAAGTGAGAAAATGACGTTCTGAGACATTTTAATTAACAAATAGTTTTGTATCCACCAAAAAGAAACTTATCAGAGAAATGTTATATTGTTTTCTATTGCACAATGATTGTTAGAGTGTGAGGTTATATAGTTATATATAGTTATAGTTATATAAAAGAGTGTTGATTTTTTTGTGCAAACTTCATGTGAGTATATATTACATCAACTGAAATGTAATTTTTTTTCAGGGCATAAGAACTGAATTGTCCTCAATCCTGCATGATCCGAAATCTGCACAATATTCCTATGAAAGCTCATCTAAAAAACCTGAAATAATTAAGGGCTCAGACATATTATCAACACTGATGTCCACAACAGCATGAACCTGTGGACAGACCTGCCTGCTGGAGCTGCTGTCTATCCAGTATTATGCCAAACTTATCCTTTTCCCAGGAGTTGCTCTGCACAGGGAGGAATGGACTGGAGGAATTTTTAGGCATAATATGGGTCAGAACTGCCCTGCCTCACTGTGTAGATGGTGGTCAGTTAATGAAGTAACAACAAATTGGGCCGTGGGCTAATTTAGAGTGGCGTCTCCCGGCCCCTCTTATCCCATTGAGATGTGTTTCATTTTCTCTTATCAGTGGTTCAGTCATGTGGATTTACGCATGGACGCCTCCGTCTCCCCTGATCGCTGTGCTAATGCAATCTTCGTTAATGTCATTAATCTATGGGCCAAGACATGTACTAAACACATATTTTGCAGTTTGTGCTCCATTTGAGACATTGGAACGTCAATCAGCTAGGGAGTTTTAGGCGAGAGACGCGGGAGACAACTCATGTCAGGGATCTGATATTTTAGTTTGCTTTTTGTTGAACAGGTCATGAAATATCACATAGATCTATTGTATCTATTGTTACAATGTACATGTATGCCTTGCATCTGACTGAATTTGCTGGAAATATGTCATTGACTAATGACATGGTGCATGAGTTTGGGAGCCCCCTAGAGGCTTTGGGGCCCTGAGCAACTGCTGCTTTGCTTAAGGGGTTGGCCGACTGTTCTCACTTCACACGTTCACATTTAATTCATTCACTTCATACCCAGTGATGCGCAATAATTGAAACTGTACATCAGAGGAACAAAATGTATGCCTCCCACCAGATAAATCACAATTGTCTCACTTGGTCTTGAGTCTTATATCTCATTCAAAAATGACAACCTGGAGCATATTTCACAAAATCTTACAAGATCAAATCTAGGATTCTGGCAGAATTCGCACCCCTGATCTTGGTCAGAGGACACAAATTCAAAACGTTGATCTTTAATTTTATAGCTCAGATTAGTAAAACAGCAAAGTACTTCTGTCATGACAGATAACTGTCAACCATACTGGGGCATGTTTGTTTGATACATCAAAGTGTGCATGTTTTACTCATTTTGTTTTATTTTACATTTGCATACAAGACCGGAAGGAGGCCAAGGAGGGTAAGTTCCGATGAGAAGCGACAACACAAGGTAAGTGTAAAGAAAAGTAAGATAAGATAAGATAAGATAAGATAAGATAAGATAAGATAAGATAAGATAAGATAAGATAAGATAAGATAAGATAAGATAAGATAAGATAAGACACAGCAGAGGTGATATAAGATCATCTTAACAGTATTATTATTAATAATATCATTATGTTATTTATCATCTTTGTAGAATATAGATGTAGATTATAGATCAAAGACAGTCATAGACTTCAATGTTTTCTTTATAGACTTTTTTGCTTTCTCATGTCATACCAATGCTTAGCTTCCAGTAAGTGAATGCTGGTGTAACTTGCTGCCACTGCTCGCCAGTTACTTCCCAGTTACGAATGTGTGCTCTTTGTATGCATATGTCTGTACCATGTCCTTGAGTGTCAAGAAAGCCAGCTTCGAACAAAATGCATCATTATCATTATTTCATTATTATTATAACGCTGAATTCCATGAAGTCCATCACAGTGCAGAGACAGAGCAAACAGCACAAAGTACTTAAATGTGTTGAATTAGAGTGGCATTTTCTTTCTTTTTTAGAATGTACATTTTGAAACCACTGTGGAAAAATTGAAATTGAAAAATTTATATGGAACCAAAGATAAGAAAAAAAAATGAAATGCATTTGAAAAAAAAGTAAGTAATGATAACAGGAAATACAGAAGTTACAACAAGTAGAATTCTGTCTTTCACAGTTATCCATGTTTAAATATTGAACAAAATTTGAGTCAGTAGCATTACTTGTGTATCTTTAGAGTTTTGGATCTACATGTTGTTCCAGAGTAAAGACCAATTTTTAAACATATTGCATTACTTTAATGGCAGTATAAAATACTTTATCCTTGGTTACCATATTCTATGAGATTAAGATATTTTTTGCTGCCTTGTATGTAACCTTTTTACACACTAGTTGTTGTTTTGTTAATATTTTAATGTATTGTTTTCATTATTAATTAAATTTACCTTTTTAATGGAAGCTTCCATATTTTCTATGAATGTATTTTTCATTGTTTGTGACCATCATTTTATGACACCCTATGTACATTTTTTCAATGATCTAATCTCATCCTGTCTTATTTTACATTGCCTTTAAAGATGCAACAACTAGCTCTGTTGCATGCAGAGAGCTGTAAGGCTCACAGCACCAGCATAGAAAATACGACTGCTGGCAACCAAAACTAAATGATGTATAGAGCTATATACATAACCAGCTATTGTTCAGCTGTAAATTTCCTGTTGCTTTGTGGAATGTGTACCGACATTGTTATAGCACTGCATAAGCAGCTCTTTATATTTAGAATGACAGTAGGTGTCCTTGGAGATCATTACTCAAGTGACATTTTTACACCAATATTTACACCAAGGGTGTTAGGGCTGCAACTAATGATTATTGACATAATCAAGTAATATATCATTGCGTTAATTGTTCTACCAATGAAATGTGAAAGGCTAAACTTCAGGTCATGTGAATATTTCAGAAGCTGATAAGTATTTCCAATGATTTAGGAAGTAACACGTTTTTGTTGTCGAGTATTCTATCTTTTATCAGCTATGAATCGTGGGGGGAATGGTAAATATATGCCAATGCTGCTTCAAAAGGACAAAAAGTAATTCAATCAGTTGTGTCCCACAATGTTAACAATATACCTTTAGAATTATAACTTTAGCTTCATTTGTTTTGCAGTTTGAAACAATGAAAAGAGATGATGTTGTTGAAGGTCAATTTAATTTAATACACATTACTTTATTTGTCCCTCAAGGACAATCATAGCAGCCAACATAGGATGACAGCTGTTTGTTAAAGTCACTAGAAACAATTTCAAGAACCACATACCACATTACAAACTGTATATTTATTGTATATGTTAAAAAAAATGTGTGTGTCTATGTTTGTGTTTTCATACATGTAGAAAAATTACCCCACACAATAAAACCAATAAATACAACAAAGTATTTAAATTATAAACCATCTAGGAAATGAACCATGTGCTACTAAATACACAACAAGAGAACACAGGAGTTCCTGCTCGCAAGAACTGTGCAAACACATTCTCCAGTTAAGCAGTGAATAATTGTGAGTCACATCGGACATGATGCTCTGTTCATTCAAAGCGAATGAGAAAAATGTGTTAATTAATAGCTAAGTGAGTCCTTTCTAGCAGGACCAGAATCAGCTGACCATGTGAGTGCTGTCCAGTCAGGGACAGTAATTAAGGGGATGTTAATGGGTCTGACAGTTGTGTCTGAGGAACCGTCACATCAGTTAGATATTATCTAGAAGATGACTTGTGTGGCATTGTCATTCACTTCCAGAGTCCAGTCAGAAGCATAACAGTAAGATTTGTGTGAATAGCAATTGCTCTCTACTACTGTAATGAAACACGTTACAACTCAAAACCAGCAACCACATTGCTTTTACCAATTAAATCAATAACATAGTTACTTGCTCAAAATCAACTTAATCAATTGTACCAGTTATGTTGTTAAAACAATTTTTATCTGTTCATTTTATAATTTTGAGACTCATTTTTTGCATCATTTGTATATTTTCCATCTATTTTATAGTTTTATATATATAATATCATGTGTTCAACTTATTTTTAATTTATTTATTAACCTATGTGGACTTTATATTTTCAACATTTTTTTAATTCTAACTTGCTTTTTGCATTAAGTTACATTTTTGTTTTGTTTTTAATTTGTTTGTATGTAAGTTGTGTTTTTGAAGAGCACAGGAGGGAAACCACTTCAGGCTCTCCAATTAAGAGTAGGAATTTGTGTTGATGTGGACAAAATCCATATATAACATATAAAGTTACAGTGGTAAGTTAAAAGGGCTTTTCAGGTGATATTGAGTATCAACAAAAGAAATGTAATTGCTCTCCTTGGATAGAATGTAAGTAATGCATTACTTTTTGAAAAGGAATCAAGTGTTTTGTACTATATTACATTTTTGAGTAAGGACTCCCAACACTGTCCATTCAGAAGCTGTAATATAAGCTATGCTCAGCCTGCATGACACATAATCCATGATGCATATGGAATACTAACACTGAACAGTCAGGACATCAGCACCTTCTAAAAGTGCAACTTCAAAATCTCTCTAAGTTTTTGGGATTCTAAAAAGAAATGTTTATTCATGCTGATTTTAAAATGCAACATTATTACTTGCTTGGTTGATCGACATTTTGATGGCCACGCTTACAAAGCCACTTGAATGTTGTCATTAGTTATGCTTCTCTGGTGGCCAAAAGATGGATCCTTAAGACCCAGGATCCAATAAGGATGTATATGAATGGTTGGGGGAGATAAACTACATCAAATAAATGAAAGAAAGACTCATTCACTGATGGAAGACGGCAGAGGACGACTGTTAATTAAAAATATGAAAATGAACAAAATCTCTCACGTATTTTAGGCCTGTTTCCGCTTATTCTCACTCCACCATCATTTAGCTACCTGGAAACTGGAAAGTAGCTTAAGCACATTTCTAATTCTTTTCTTGAACGAGATCTGTTGTTTATTGGACATACTGAGGTTAAACTATTATTTTGCCATCATTTAACAAAAGAAGGAAATATTCATAAATTAATTGTTTTCCATGTGGCTGCTGGGATCAGAAAAACACTCAAAAGTTAGCGCTTTCCCCTCAGTTTGCTAAGGTAACTTGAAATTAGTATTATCTAAATTATGTACTGACTGGATTTTTATCACCCCCTTTTTTAAAGTTTATTAATTTTTTTCTCAAACATAGAACTACTTTAAAAGAAGATAAACTCTCCCAGATCATCACACCTTATATGTTTCTCACTTAAACAACTCAACGTGTTTTGTGTTGTGATTGTTCACTGACTTTGTATGAGACCACAGATGTGCAGATAACTTGGCAAAGGCAGTGAAGGTGTTTCCGTCTACATTTTTTTCTATGTGTATTTGTAAAAATTGACATTGTTTTATTGCAGGAAACTATGCCTTTAGATTTTTTTGTTTTTCAAGTTCTACCCAAAATATGTATTTATTTATTTGGAGTTTATCAAATATTCATTGACGCTAAATGGTAATAATATTTAAAGTAAAATGAACTTAAATAAGCTTATCTATTATTTTTATATTCATCATTAAAAATGATGTTTGCATTACATAAAGAATATATTATTGTATTATATAACGTGATTTATTTGTCTAAATATGTGTTTTTTAAGTGATCTCCCGACTGGTTATGACCAAGGAAATGTTTTATTGTCACTAGCAGTTTCGTATATCCTAAACATACAAGGTGTTTTCTGTCCCCCAAAAGTCAAAACAGTGTGCTGGCCTTTTCATTTAGAAAACAAATGCACCCCATTGATCCAAATCCCTAAGAAAAGAGAACTAATGCATTTTGAATACTGAAACAAAATCCTGATTGGACCAAAAGAGTGAAATGACTGTGTTCATTTTTTTTCTTTGGCTTGAGACAAAATGAACAAACACATATGCAACAACTTTTCTGTGACCATTTAAATAACTGTTATATTTGTACTGAGAATTTACTGTGAGGCATACAAAAATGCAAGAACAGCCAAGGCTCATAGGCACGAGCCCAGAAGAAAAAAAGAAAGATTCAAAAGGAATAAATATATTACAATCAAGGATGGGAAATCTAAACGAATTGAAATTCAGAAAAATTGCATATTTGAGGATTACATCAGTGAAAGGATACCTACTATCCTCTGATTGAGAATTAAGAATTTTAACTGTTCACATGTAGTTTGGAAAGACAGGTATCACCCTGGGGTTAACCTGGGCCACAATGCACACCTATTCACTATAGAACTATCACTGAGTTCACTTTGGAAAGATTAATACAGAGCCAATCACACTGTTGTGGAACCCGCTGCCACGACACACACAAATGAAACCAATGAACATTTTAACATCACAGAGCAGTAATACATTAAAATTACATTTATCCCTAGTTTTCATCAAATGCAGTATATTACCTGCTGCCAGCAGTAGTGAGTAAAATGAACCAACTTCATTTTTGTACTTGGGTATAAAATGATCAGTTACTATTGATCAATAATTTAGAAAAGTGCCAGATTATTGACAGGAAGACAAAATATGTGAGGGGAGCTATGTTTGAGAAATCCCCCGCACACTCAATCACTGGAACAGAAATTGCTCCATGGAATATAATAACACAGCAATGTTTCTTTCCCGCCTGCAGATCAATGCTAATTGAGGTCCTGTTTGATGAATGTAGTCCAAAGCACTTTTAACCCCCTGCCTCCAGAACAGAAACAGAGCAAGGGCTGGGCACCACTGGGTTACTGTTTTCTTTCAGTAAGAGTCACATGTACTTCTAAAGCTGGTCATTCTAATCAGAGTAAAATTATGTCTTCTGCACAATTCGCAATACTTCAGGGGTTCACTGAGACCCCCAGAGTCCATCATCAAAAGTAAGTGCAGGGTGTTGTGTTCTACTAACTTTATAGTTTACTGTTACATAAATTAAATATATAACTGTATAATAACACAGACAAAAGGCTGATTGTAAAACAGTCAAAATTAGTAGCTTGCTCCCCAACATTTTTCTTGGCTCGCCATAAAAAAACAGAGGAAAGGTTACCTTGAAAATCTTAGGGAATAATTGTGTTTTTTGTGTTTTCTGTCTTTCCTTCTGCATTATTTGAGAGAAGTGTACTTGCTTTTGCAAAAATAAATGCATCCACTGTATATCCAGGCATGGATTTCCACACAGACAGAAATTTCAAACCTACTTTATGACTAATGACACTGTGGATTATCCTCCGAGCCACAGCAGCACAGTATGATGATCAGCACATAGAACGGACGGATGCTGCTCAATCGTTGCAATTCTTCAAACACAAGTCTCTATTGGCGGAAATTCTGCTTGTGGACAGCCCACAGCAGATGGGGTAAACCATGCCATCAAGTGGAAAATGGACCTGTTGTGCTATCACATGAGCATTTTATACTTTAAGGTGTCAATCATACTACCAAGGGAAAAATTCAAGAAAAAAAAACTAGTTATAAAGACAAAAGAATGCATTCATTCTTACTGTTTGCAACACTTTTTTGAACTTTTATTCTCTTAAAACGAAACTTTGTACTTGTTCTCTTGACCATTGCAAAGGTGAGAGATGGTTCTTTATGTTTCCAAGCCAGTTTACTTTCAAAATAATACACAGAATGTGGTTTAGAACTGCGAGTACAGTCCCTCAAACCGAACTATTGCAAATTGATGACGCACTGCTGCCATCTTGTGTCTGTTTGAATCATTGCGGTGCAGCGCTTGGATGGAAACATCTGTCGTTCAAAGCTCCGAAATCATCTGCTACATGAAATCAAAACAGGAGATACTCTACAATTCTTCTTAACCTTCGCCAGAAAACGTTCTCTGATTTTTACTTTAGTAAATATGTTTATGTATTTTACAGTTATTTTATCCATGTTATGTTTCACACTGAATTTAAAGTGTATGCTGAGTCTAATTTTAAAACTTTGTTGTTTTAGTTTTCTGATTTTTGAAGCTCATCACTAAATTGAATTTGAAACTTTCTTTCTTTTACTTTCATGTCAAATTTAAACAAGTTAAAAATAATTAATACAAAATTAGGCAACTAAGACCATTCAAACTTCAGAATTACCAGTTGACACCACGGAAGCTAATTTACATCATTTTACATCACAGGGGAAAATGTATTTTTATCTATTGGCACCATGTAATTGTGTTCCAAGGAAATGAAATATGCAAATAGCCTTAAAGAAGAAAAATACTCAAAATGAATTGACACCTAAGTTTGCAATTATCAGCACAATTGATTCAATGACTTCTTCATTCATGTAACAGAAAAAGGAATATATCTATCCTATATTCTTCATTCATGTAACAGAAAAAGGAATATATCTATCCTATAATGATTAGTTGCCGGAACTGTTTTTGGAAAAAAAATAAAACACTTTTCATTAAGGTGGTTGCAGATTCTGAGAAATTAAAAAAAAAAACAAAATAAAAGACACAAAGCTGTGGTTTCTGACAGTATACTAAAGTGTGATTTCACCCTTTGGGTTGGCATATTGTACATGCAAAAAGAAATGTTTAATTAAACTCAAACACTTTGAATGTTTCTAAATGAAACATAATATAATGGCTTCTTACAATGTCATATACACAGTACTTGAAAAAAAACATACAATGCACTTAGACATGCCCTTCTCAAGAGCCACGTTGTTACAACACTGAATAATTAAAAATAGTTCAGTGACATCTCTCTGGACATGAAGCAACAGTTCTAAAAAGTACATGGCTTTCATCATTTCTTAAGCAGGAGTGGATTATCTTCGGTGTTTCTGGTAGAAAGGTCAGTCAGTTGTTTTTTTTACCCCTCCACCCACATCCACATCTTTTTGAAAAATCCATATTTACTGAATGCAGCTGAAAGCACTCACTTCAAGTGCGAGACACCTGCAAAAGTTGAAGTGAGTATAATGGATTAATACTGCAAAACTTCTGGTTGGGCCTCTGAATATGAATGTCATGATGCTATATGCATAACACATAATGCTGCTATAACCAACCTGTGTGGGTCTGCTGGACGGACAGACGACCACCTTGCTATATTTGAAGATTGATAAATGGAGCGAACCCCAGCACATCCTGAAGAAGTACCAGTGCCCTCTGTAAAGGTGGCTCAACATCAATTACTACATTTCGCTTCCGTAGAGGGTCGAGGCTTAATTCCGTCACGTTGTGGCAATGATTCACCTTCAGGGACTGTAGCTTTGGGCAGTACTCTGCAAGAGTCCTGTGGGCCCAGCACGCATTTGAATGATTAGTTGTGTTAAAAAGTAGCATAAAGTCTGTGAAAGTTTTGCACTGTTAGTTGGCTGAACAAAGTAAAAACAAGGATGATTTACCTGATGGACTGGTTCCTAACCCGCAGGCAACCTGTCAGGTCCAGCTGCTCCAGGCCCCTGCAGTTCTTGGCCACCTCCTCCACAGACTCATCAGTGACATTGGCATTGACTGCCAAAGATAAAGATGTCAACTTCAAGCATTTCTTGGCTAGGTAGCAGATGGCATCATCCTTGAGCTGGCGGCAAGCGGTGAGGTCAATCGATTGAAGCCCCCTGCAGTGGTCTGCCAGGCTGCGCAGGGACAGGCTGTCCACCCACTCACAGTGCGCCAGGCCCAGGTGCTGGAGGTGCACACAGCTCAAGGACACGGCCACCAGGGAATGGCGGGTGAGCCAAGCACAGCCGCTCATGTCCACTCTCAGCAGATGCTGGTTCTGGCTGATTACTGGCAGCAGTTCCTTGTCCGTAACCCAGTCTGAGCAGTTCTGGAGTGATAGGTTATGAAGTACTTTGTTGTCCTTCAACATAGAGCAAAATGCTTCCATCGGGATTGAAGGTCCAATCTGAATTTACCACAAAAGAGCAAACTTTAACAAGAGTTTACTTTGTGACAACAATAACAAAACATGTTAAAAGTTGAAAAAAGATACAAAAGGACAAAAGTGACATGTTCTCGTTAATCAGGACTTACCGGTGATACATCAAAACTCTTGCAGTTGGCGAGATATAACTGGATGAGGCAGTGGAACTGCTTACTCACTCTTTGCAGGCTCACAAGGTACTGAAGAGGTAAATGACATAAGATGTGTGGTACTAGCACATCCTCCCAAGGAAGATCCAAGAGATGGCATCTGCCGAGGGAAACAGACCTTGTTTGCCGGCGGATATGCGCAAAGCAATCGGAAATATTTGACAACCTTTTTTAGGGCTGGAATAACGGTTGCGTTTGATTAATAAACAAGAAAACAATCAGCAAACTCAGAGGAAACCACCACTTATGATCAGTTAGCTAACACGAATGGACAGGGTCACAACAGCAAGCTAATGCTATATTTCTCTGTGGCTTGGTTGTTGACGCTATTTAGCAAAGAAGCTAGCTCGTTCCAGCGGCTTTCTTGAATGAAAAGAAATCGATATTTTTAAGCTGTCTTACGTTCTCATTTTCATGTCTTCTTCCATGCTGAATTGCCTTTATTATGCAGAGTTTTTTCGTACTTGTTGTTCTTCAAACAGATGCCAAAATAAGATATTTTCATTTAGCATGCTGGAGGAGTAAGAGGCGCAACCCAGCCCAAAAATGCTGCCTTAAAGTACAATCGGGACATTTGTAATCCGTAGGACAGCGAGCATCAGTGAAAATCTGAAAAAAATACTAAAGAAAGAAATGGCCAATGAAATAGGTGATCACTGTGATAAGATATCCGCTCTGCGTAGAGATTATGTGTTTATTCATTTTTTTCAATCTTTAAGTGATGCACAAACTTATTCCCATATCACAACTAAACGAAAGCATGAACACCAACCCCTTGCTTATAACCACATTTCTTGGAATTTCTCGTGTTAAGTGTAGTAGTGCATGGGGATCGTATTCTTATGCATTTAACTCTGATCTCGATGGTATAAAATAATTGATTCACGTATTTACGCAAAACCTTGAACGCAGCAGTTTCACCCTTCCGGTTAAAAATAATAAAACCAAACAAAAAAAATGTTAGAATTATTCCTTAAATGTTTAAAGGTCTTGATATTTACATGATCAGAAAAGTTAGTTAGCTCGCTTATGAACTCTATACTCTTATACGCCACTATAAAATACTACAGATCTTAAAGAAATAAAATGAAAATGAATAGACTTCAATGACATGAAATACAATAAAAATAATTAAAATAATAGTTATCATTATAATGATTAATGGCCAGTAACTTAAGTGCTTTATTTCAATGAAATAAACCAAATTGATTTCAAGTGTATTCACATTTTTATACTGCAAAGCTCAGTGTAAATGCTTCACGTTTTGGTGCTTAGCTTAAATGCAGACCCCTTACTCTGACTGTAAATAAAGGCAAGGGATACAACATGGTCCACGCTCTGCAGATATATGTGTATTTACTTTGTTTGGTTGGTTTGAATCCAAAATAGCTGCCACTGTCCCAACAGCCACTTGTCCATTGACACGTGATGAACAAATGATCATCCTGCCAGCTCACCTCTGTCGACAAGAACAATGAAGTCAGTCATGCTGAACAATTGCTGACACATGAGGTACATTTCAGTAAATGAGTTGAGCCAACAAGATAGCCTTGTGAACACTCGTTCTTGACTGACGACAATCCTATTTACAAGGTAAAAGTACAGAAATGGGGAACAAATCAATTTATGAATTCTCTGCTGAGACCCTGGATGGACAGTGTGTTTCACTCCAGGACTACAAGGGTAAAGTGCTTCTAATTGTCAACGTCGCCACCTTCTGAGGTTCAACAATAGAGGAGGTAATTATTCTGCAGGAGCACTGACTAATTAAAGTCATATAAAAATATCACATCACAGTTGATTTTTACTTTTTCTTTAGTACCACCGACTGAATGCACTAATGGAAATGTTTGGCGACTTCAACTTCACCGTCCTGGGCTTCTCCTGCAACCAGTTTGGTCTTCAGTCTCCTGGTAAGTTCATGAATGCTTTTAATATCATATACAATGATGGATGCAGGGATTGGATCATGTAGTAATACCAAGAATGAAAACATACTCTCTACTGATATGTATTAATTACGTGATTACAAATCAATGTGTAATTATTTTGTTGACTTAATATTACTTTCATGTTAAGAAATTTTAAACTAAAAATTCAAGTCAGGGTAACAAGATAGACAGACATACAGATAGATAGATAGATAGATAGATAGATAGATAGATAGATAGATAGATAGATAGATAGATAGATAGATAGATAGATAGATAGATAGATAGATAGATAGATAGATAGATAGATAGATAGATAGATAGATAGATAGATAGATAGATAGATAGAAAAAGACAAATGCACCAAATTTATTGGAAATATCTTATGTGAAAATCATCTGAAATGTTATTTGAAAGTAAATAAATAAATGTATATATATATATATATATATGTGTGTGTGTGTGTGTCAGTAATTTTAATAATAAGTATGCAAATTGGCATAATATTGAAGTAATGAAGCAATCAATAACTCTGACAGAATGATGCTTAAGTGACAAAGCACGCTGCATGGTTTTTCAAGCAAATATATTCTGAATAAGTGTTATACTTTAATTTTTTCAGAGGCAAATCATGAAACCTTAAATATTCTGAAGTATGTGAGGCCCGGCGGGGGGTTTGCGCCAAAATTTCCTGTCTTCGGAAAGGTTGAGGTGAATGGAGTAAATGAAGAGACACTTTTCACCTATCTTAAGGTTGTGTTGCTTTGCATAAAATTGGAATATACATCTTAATGAAAGATATACGGTTAGTCACATTTAATTGTAAAGTGATCCTTTATTTTCTGCTTCCACTTCCACATCAGGAATCTCTGCCCTTTGTGAACCCTGTTATTGGAGACACAAAGAAATTCTACTGGTCCCCAATCAATGTTAATGATATCCGATGGAATTTTGAGAAGTTCCTCATTACTGCAGATGGCAAGCCCTTTCAAAGGTTAACACACAACAGACCACATACGAAACAAATTAAACGGCCTTGATATCTCATAGAGATGCATTATTACAGTCATGTTTTCTCCTTGCTACAGATATGAACTTACCTGTCCAATTGAGAAAGTTGAGAAAGAAATTGCTGAACTTCTCTAATAAGACTTTCTGCAGTTCATCAGTGGTGGCAGAGTGACGATCCCTTAGTAAATGCACATGTGCCCCTGAGCTGGATCTGATGGGAAAAGGAAAAGGGCTCGGAGCTTCAGTGCATTCACTCTGAGAACAAATTCCTTTCCAGCCACTGAAGGAGTTTATATGTCCCTGTTGTGCCTTTCTTTGATGGAATGGTGTCTTCTCCTCAAAACAAACAAATTAAACATTGTGAACCAAGTTCTCAAGTATCTGTGTTTCCTTTTGTTGTCATTGGTGAAACTGAAATCATGATTATAAGTGATTAGTCAGCAATTAGTCCCTCATTATGAAGGATTTACAATCCACCATCCGTTGACATATTCAGTAATTATTATTTTGATTTTATTTTTGATTTCCCTTAATTGCTGAATGCTGTTCCTCGCGTAAACCCGTACGTTAGGTTTCACGCATGCGCACTTCTTTCCCTCCCTGCCAAACAGCTGCAGCCAGCAAACATGGCTGGTGTAGGTTTCCGGCGATGGGCCCAAGCTTTTTCAAAGGGCAAAGGGACTGGTATTTCGGCCCTCCTGTCAGGATGCAGAGCAGGTTAGTAATTTTGTAGCATCAAAGAATTGATTCTCACGAACTCATGAAACAATATATGTCTTGTGTTTACAAGTTTAAATTCCATAATTTACTTAACCTTGACGAGCTATCGTTAGCTTGACTATGCTAACCCGAGAGCGTAATGCGATTCTGACTGGGTGAAACGTTGTTTTTGTTAAAATAATATCTCTGTGTGACCTATTACAATATTATTTCGTTGTTACTGTTGTTCCAGCTTCCGGTATAACAAAGAATGACTTGCCTGGCCCATACCCTAAGACCCCAGAAGAGAGAGCTGCTGCAGCAAAGAAGTACAATATCAGGGTAGAGGATTATGAACCATATCCCGACAACGGAGAGGGGTAATGTTTGAAACATAGATCATGTACATTACATTATTACCATGGTTATCTGTGTTTGATTAACCAAGACGGAGAACTACTTCGATCCATAACGAATATGCACTACGTGTTGTTGTAGCTATGGTGACTATCCAAAGCTTCCTGAAAGGTCTCAGCATGAAAGGGACCCCTGGTATAAATGGGACCACCCTGATTTGAGGAGAAACTGGGGAGAGCCGGTAAGCTATTATTCAGCTTTTTCAAACAGCATAGTGATTTGTTACTGCTTTGTTAGTCATAAACAGATTTGGACTTATATAAAGCAAAAACATATTTAATGGTGTTTTCAACATTGGCTATCAACTTCCCCTATTGGTAGATCAGTCAGTTGTCATCATGAGCAAATTGGCATGCCTCTGCTTCTTGACAGTCTCTAGAGCAACATTAATCGATATAAAGCCCTATTGTAAATCTTGCCTACTGCAAAATGTACCCAGTTGTACAAATATAGCTTTGATTAAACCCCTTTAATTCATCCTTACTTTCATAATTTCAATTTCAGCTTTACTACTAACATTTTGATGCAATACAGTATTACACTTGCAACAAAGTGATGTAATTGGGCTATCGTTGAGCGTCCTTATTTTACTTGCAGGGATGCAGTCCCATTATGCAACTACATGTTGACTCACTTTACAAAATAAGTATATTTGAAAATATGAGGTTGCTTATAAAAGTATAAACGGGTTTGTTTTCTTTCTACTTTTAGATTCACTGGCACTTTGACATGTACATCAGGAATCGTGTTGACACTTCTCCCAGTCCTGTGTCGTGGTCCTCAATGTCCAAACAACTGTTTGGTTTCATTGGGTTCATGTTGTTTATGTTCTATATTGGAGAAAAATTCCCAGCATACCAGCCTGTTGTAAGTAAAATACATCAGATAGAACAAATAATGTAACCAGCTTAATTTTAAGTGTCATTTCCCACAAATTGATGTGTCCTTTTTATGTTTTCTATTCGGAATCCCTAGTTTAACCACAGTGTAAAGCGCATACACTTCAGAAAACACTGTGCATTGATCACTATCCATACTGAGCCTTTCAAACCAAATTCTTTAATCCTATAGCATTTTACTTTTTGTGGCAGTCGTGTCTAAATAACTACACATAACACATGTTATTACTGGTAAGTAACAAAGTCAGATAGGGATTCTTTTGATATATTTCATGTTATTTTTAATCTAATAGAAACTCTATCCTGGATGTGTTTTCCAATTTTTCCAACTAAATGTGAATGACTCAAACAAGTCTTGATGGTATTTGAACAATTTCATGTTGCTTATGATTTGAAATAGTCGATGGTAAGCTCAGTCAATGGGAGTCAGATAGAAATGTTTTTATCATCACTCATTTCTTCTTCTTTTTCTTTGGTTCAGGACATAGATGCACCTTTTAGTTATGTATGTTTTAAACCATTTTTTAACATCTCACTAAATAATTTAAGTATAGAGCAGAAACTTTTACTTGTGTTTTTCATTTTGAGCATTTTAGGACCTTTTATTGTTTTTGTTTCTGTCAGACTCTCGATTTTGAGCTCATCCAATCTCAAACATGTTACAATACTTTATTTCCTCAAATGCACTATGCGTTTAAAATACAATCAGCAATATAGTTGGTATGTAAAGACAGAGGCAATACATTTAAAATTATATACTTCGATATGGTTTTATTGAATTGCATCACCAATGACACCAAAACAATTTTTGACTTGTCTTTTTCTGTTTCAGGCACCAAAACAATATCCCTTCAATGACCTATATTTGGAGAAAGGTGGCGATCCTGACAAACAGCCTGAGGAAGTCAAACATTATGAAATTTGATTTAATAAAGTATGAATCAGCTTGTGTATATATATTTCTGTCAAAATAAAGACATAGTAAAAATCTTGCTCCTGGTTGTGTGATATTATGCATTGATGCTCATTTTTCTACGATAGCAGTCAGAAGGTTGAACATTTAAAAGCCGAACATTTGAAAATGAATTTTATTCTCTGCTTATGGAAAAAGTACGTCAGATTTTGGGTAAACTAAGATCTTGTAGCTGGTCTGGTTCGTTGTGCCGTCGGGGTTAAGTTAGGCCACTAAAATGTCTCTACCGGCCACCGTAGCTTTGTGACAACACGGCAAAGCACTGCTCGGAATCCGCGGCTAAGCGGTTAGCTTTGATAAGTTGCTAACACAAAATATCAAGGATTGTGGATGCAGACTATCGGCCTGGGAAAAGATCGAAAGTTGACGTAAGTGACAAGATCACAAATGAATGTAATTTCAAAGTTACTTGATACGTGATGGGTCCTGTTCCACGTAAAGGAAACAGGGGTGGTGGCTGGGTTGTTATCAGCGAGTTGGCTCAGATTAAAAGCTGGAATGAAACGGCAAATCTTTTCTAAGATAAACTGACCTACCCTTTGCTCAACTACCAGAGTGGTGATATGCAAGTGTATTAACTGATCTTGTCCCGATGCTATTTGAATTATATTTAGCTACATAATTTCAAGAGATAACAATTGCAGGACTTGTAACGCTGGGTTGTCAGCCAAAGCTAACGATTTGTTAAATGCTAACGATGACTGGTAACGTTAGCTGCTATTGATTTTAACGCAATTGCTGCATAAGCTAACTTAATGAATTATTTTTCAGCAGTGATTAAGTGAGATCATATTAATAACTTAACCTCGTCCATTAAAACACTGACTGACTGTAAACACTTAAAATGTAATCCTGAGTGTTAAAATCTTGTAACGCAGAAACTAAAAGTAACCAATTTTTCAACTTCACGATTGCCAGTATTATCAGGAAATAGTCTGAAGCAGTTTTGTGTAAGGGTGGCGCCCTGTTTCCCTGATGAGGATCTGTCAATGAATAAGACCATTCAATGTGTGTATGCAAATCGTTGCAACACAATCTACATGTCTTACTTAGAGTGATGTATTTATGTAAAGCAGCGTGTGATGTAAACCAGCAATGGACCCGTGTTTGTGTGCAGAATTTAAAGGTGTACGTTTGGAGATAAAGATGAGGCTGAAGGAGATTCAGAGGACTGCCCAACAGGCATGGAGTCCAGCTGGTCACCATCCGATCTACCTGGCATTAGGTAACCATATTTTACAACAAAGGCCATTAGGTTTAAACACCACCCTGAAATACATGTTTTCGTGCATATACTAGATTACTAAATGGATGTCTTGTAATCGTAGGAACTGCAGCACAGCAACTAGATGCCTCATTCAACACCACAGCTGCCCTCGAGATATTTGAGATGGATTTTGCAGATCCCTCTCTAGACATGCACCTTAAAGGGTCATTACCCACTTCGAACAGGTAGCAATTATACTGAAAATATGTATTTTGTCAGCAATATTGTAAATCATTGAGGATGTGATCCTTTTTCTTTTTTGCTTTATTGTGATGTTATTTTAAATAAAGGTTACACCATAACCTGAAGATGATGGCTGTACAAGCTTGCTCTTATATTCATAGACTGATGTTTTATTCACATTTTTAGTCTTTTTAGTTTTTCTTCCTTGTCCCTAGCGTTTGAATGACTTCAATAAACAAACAAAATCAAGTTTTTTCGTTGACATTTAGTTTACTGAGTGCAATATGATGTAGAGGATGAGTCTTTCTTTTAATGTGTAAGGGAGTGTGATGCATTTGCCTGGTTTTGGAGACTGTTCTTTGTTATGTGGTTGAATTGTGTTGAGGTTTGTGAAAATTGAGTCCATACCTGCACATATACACGAGCAGGACAGAAACATTAGTAAAGTATCACAGTGTAACAGCACAACAAATTCCTGTCAAATGAGGATTGTTAATTCTAGGATCGTAGATAGTTGCATGTTTAATGGTTGCTGCATATTACCATAGGTTTATAAGTAGAAGATTCTTCTATATTTCAGCAGATGTATGAAAACATTGAACAAATCATTAATATATTGGCACAAACGCCACAAATGTACATTTCATCACTTGTTGGCAATGGCTATATATAAAGAGTAACACAAATACACAGCTTGTGAACTTCAAGTTGGTGCCGTCATTGTGCCATCTCTGGCTTATACTTGATCTCATATTTCATCTCTTATTTCATAGGTTGCATAGTATTGTATGGGTGAATTTTGGAATGGGACCCAATGGTTCAGGAGGAAGACTTGTTGCTGGCAGTGAAAATGGCACAATTACTGTGTATAACCCAGAGGTCATAATGAGCTCTGGACCTGAGGCAGTAGTGGGACAGTCAGACAAGCATACAGGGCCTGTCCGAGCACTTGATTTCAACCCTTTTCAGGTAATACAGTCCGTCTGGATTGCTTCTGGCAAACTCCCTTTTCAGGCTAAGAATGTTCATGCCCACCCCACAACTATTAGCACATGATTACAAACATGAGGAGGGAACATTTAGAGTTTAACTGGATCAAAATTGAGAAAAAAAATCTTTTTTTTTTCTACAAAGTGAATCTAATTAATTCCAGCTTTGCTCTATCCAACCACTTTAGAACCATTCAACCAGAGAAACTTTATGGCGACATACATCTCTTTGAATTCTTGATTTGGATTCCAGATAGTGTTTCTATTTTCTCCCTGCCAGAGCAATCTCCTTGCATCAGGAGCAAATGATTCTGAAATTTACATCTGGGATCTTAACAACTTTAGCAGTCCAATGACACCAGGAGCAAAGGCACAGGTAGGCACACAACAGAGAATTGAAGGGTTTAAAAAGTTTAAAGATGTCTGGATGAGTATATTTCTTTTATTGAACCTGCATAGTTGCAATTTATTCTGTGTAGAGTGTTATTTCTTTAACTTCATTTAGTGTGTCTTGTTATTTAGACATTCTATTTTTCTATTCAAAAGTAAGCTATGTAGTAATTGAAAATCACCAAACAGTTACAACTAGGAAATAGCTGTTTCAATGTATTATTATGAACTTCTTGTTTATAATTAACATTTGAAGTATACATCTTGAAAGGCATAAAGCTATCGTTTCAATTTTTTTGTAAATCAGAGATTTCCTTGTTTCAGACTCTGCTTCTCTTTTCAGCCTACAGAAGATGTCAGTGTTGTGTCTTGGAACCGCCAGGTTCAGCACATTCTGGCCTCTGCCAACCCCAGTGGGAAAGCAGTTGTGTGGGATCTAAGAAAGAATGAACCAATCATCAAGATCAGTGACCACAGCAATCGGGTTTGTGGCCCTAGAATAAAATGCACAATGAGTTGATCACCAAATATCTTTTTTGTCTAGTTTTTTGAATTTTAATCTATTTATGACCAAGTGCAACATTTATTCCCTCAAATTAAAGTATGACATTTAATCCATCACACATTACAATGGCTATTAAAACATATCAGGCTCCTTGATATTTGTCAAAGAAAATACATGAATGCACAAACATGTTTGAAATTTATTGAAATAAGTAAGTGAGAATGATTAAAAAGCAGAAAAGTTAATATAAATGGATGGTGAACTAACTAAATAACCTAAAATTAGTAGTTCGAGGTCTTACCAATTTCTATAAGAAATTTGCAACATAGAAAGAAGCATCTCAGTGATTAAGTTTTAGCTTCAGATTAATGTTAGAATAATCTGTGATGTGTTTTCAGATGCACTGTTCAGGAATGCTTTGGCACCCAGAAGTTGCCACTCAGTTGGTGTTGGCTTCTGAGGATGACCGGCTCCCTGTCATCCAGATGTGGGATCTCCGTTTTGCAACTTCTCCCCTTAAAGTTCTTGAGAATCACACAAGGTATGACTTAAAGCAGGTTACATGATCTCTTAATCTGTAATTTTTTG
Organism: Fistularia tabacaria; assembly: GCA_901007705.1. Classification (NCBI taxonomy): domain Eukaryota; kingdom Metazoa; phylum Chordata; class Actinopteri; order Syngnathiformes; family Fistulariidae; genus Fistularia; species Fistularia tabacaria. The sequence goes on along the minus strand of CAAKHD010013632.1, from coordinate 391,472 downwards.
TGATTATGTGGAAAATTCCTCAAGTACCCTCTGTTGTTATTTAAAGGGGAATACTGTCCATATCGTGGAGCCAGGCTGACTCTGAGCTTCTACTCAGTAGTGCAAAAGACAACCGGATCCTCTGCTGGAATCCAAACACTGGAGAGGTATATGGGAGTTACCTTGACTGATAGCCCTGAATCACCTCACATTATTCTTGTGGTTCAATTATGTAAAATCTCACTTGTGTAATTTCCTTCCCTATAGGTCATTTATGAGCTACCAACAACAAACCAGTGGTGTTTTGATGTCCAGTGGTGTCCCAGGAATCCGGCTCTGCTCTCAGCCGCCTCCTTCGATGGCAGAATCACTGTTTATTCTGTAATGGGAGGAAGCTTGAAGGCTCAGCAGCAGAGCACTGCTGATAAGGTAGCACCTGTGTTTCTTTTGTAAGAAGGTTATTTGCAGAGTTTGTGTGCTGAGAAGCATCATATGCTGAAGAGATTGTTATCACAAATTATTGTCCAGGATGAACACAAAAAAAAACAAAAAAAACCTTGTAAATTCACATTGTAATTGTCTGGGATTTTGTAGGCAATTATCCTCCGAGTTTTCCTTGTTCTAACTTTTAACATCCCCTTCCTTTATCAGATATCCTCCTCATTTGATTCAATGGATCCCTTTGGTACAGGTCAGGTCCTTCCTCCCCTCCAGGTTCCTCAACCCTCTGTCCAAGACACCATTGTTCCCCCTCTGAAGAAGCCACCTAAGTGGGTGCGCAGGCCACTTGGGGCCTCCTTTGCTGTAAGTGTGTTTTTGCGAAAAATTCAGCCTGGGTAATATGGGTAAAATATTCCATCAACTGTTTTGTTTATATTAATATGGCAAGTGGCACTAATGAATGTGTGTAACAAAGAGTAAATTCATATTGTACACCACCATTTTGATAGTTTCTAATTTTCAGATAGTTCCTTGTTGATTTTAGGTCACCTCTGACCTACTTACTTTTACTTTTGTGTATTTTCCTAGAATGTTTTCTGTAATGAATTGTTGTTGTTTTTTTCTTGGCAGCCCTATGGGTGACTCCCTGCTAATTTGCATCTTTCCCTGTTATACATAATTTGGGGAGTGGGAGGCAGAAAACTGTTTTTGTAAAAAAGCATCTCACAAAACAAAGACTCTTACCTGACCGCTATCCATGTCCGGGCATTTTGAAGAGCAGTGGTTGTATCACATGAAGACACAATTTGATTTAGATATGTATATGTCGATATGCTCCCCAGCCTGAGTTTAAGGAATTCTTAGAATGTCATAACTTCAAAAAGTAATTCACTTATCTGTTGGCCCCTTTCTTCACAGTTTGGTGGGAAGCTGATAACCTTTGAGAATCCCAAACTGCCACCAGTACAGAGCCCTCAGCCGGTCCCGAGACAAGTATTTGTTAGCCAGGTCACCACAGAGACAGAATTCCTCCAGCGCTCCAGGGAACTGCAGATGGCATTGCAGTCAGGCTCCTTCTGCAACTACTGCCAGGCTAAGATTCAGAATGCTACGTCAGATGCTGAGCAAGACATTTGGAAATTCCTATTGGTAGGCCACCTACGTCTTTCTGATAAAGACACATCATTGTCACTTTCAGTCTGTATTGTCAGCTGTTGTCCTTCACTTACTCTTTTTTGTAGGTAAATTTTGAAGATGAAGCTCGCATTAAGTTCCTCAAACTTTTGGGTTTCAGTAAAGACGATTTGGAGAAAAAGGTACTCTTTCTATGAAGTGTTTCAATTGTCACTGAAAGCCGGGTCATTTTAAAAGTAATGTCAAAATTTAAACAGTAATTGTGCTTGACTTGGCTGTGATTCTATATAGATATCCAAATGCCTGGGGAAGAATTTTCAACCGAATGGACATGCCATAGATGCAGAGGACTTAGCGAAAAAGATGCTTCAACTCTCCACTGAGGTTCATTTATTATCTACATACTATTTTTAATCTATTAGTTGTTTTGTGAGAAGCCATATTCAATATTTACAACCGGGTTTTTCGTTGGGCATTTCTAGAGGTCGGATGACGTAGCTGCGCTTGCAGATGGTAGAACATCAGGTTCTGTTTCGCCAGCAGACTTCTTCAGCCAGACTCCAAAGGAAAATGCAAATTTCCAGATCCCTGTATCTTGTGGTAAAAACACGTCCCCGCAGACTCTCTGTATTTTTTGTGGTTTTGGCACATAACAAATTATGACATGTTTGATGACCTTGGCCTCTATTCTACTGTAGATACCGATGGTTTGATCAGTCAGGCACTGTTGGTTGGCAACTTTGATGGAGCTGTTGATTTGTGTCTAAATGACGGACGCTACGCCGAAGCCATCCTGCTGTCTATCAGTGGAGGCGAGGAGCTGCTCAAGAAAACCCAACAAAAATATTTAAGCAAGCAAAAAAATCGCATTTCAATGGTGAGAATCAATGTTGTATGTATGGGCTTAAGCTATACAGGATTTCTTTCTTTCTTTAAGTTATGTTCCATTTCTATTTGATTTCTCCTCAATTCCAGCTTATATCATCAGTGGTGACCCAGAACTGGAGAGACATAGTGCAAAGCTGTGAGCTAGACAATTGGAAGGAGGCTCTGGCTGCCCTCCTAACTTATGCTCACCCTGAAGACTTTGCCCGTCTGTGTGGTATGTTGCTAACAAGCACAGCTACACAACTATATCTTGCTTTGATTTCACTCTGTAAGATTTATACCACGTATCACTGTTTGTTTTCTTTCTTTGCCTTCTATGAGCTCCTTTCATAAAGCTTGTTCAAGTCAAAGTACTGAGAAACACAATGTGATGCTTATGTAGAATTGTAGTCAAAAATTGCTGGCATTTTACATAATCTGTTTTGGGCAGATACACTGGGTGCCAGGTTGGAGGGTGAAGGGACGGAGAAACGCTGCCTGCAGGCCTGTCTCTGTTATATATGTTCTGGAAACATTGAGAAGCTTGTGGAGTGCTGGACTTTGCATAGAGACTGCTCCTCTCCTCTTGGTCTAGAGGTATGAATTAAGTATTGCTGAATTTCCCTTATTTTTTTCTTGAAAAGGCAAAGTGAACACTGTATGTCATAGGTGACAAACTCTGGCCTGCGGGCCAAATTTGGCCCACAGTGTAATTATATTTGGCCCACAAAGCCTAACTAAATGACTGTACACCTGGCCCGCTGGTATTATAGCGTACAGCAAATGTACCACTAATACTACAAATCGCAGAATGTTCTGCTGTTGTTTTGGCACGAAAATCACGCCCTCTCATCTGTTGACAGTTGTCATTGCGACCTTAGGCTAATAATGCTTCAGTGCTACCCCTCTGAAAAATGGTGAAAGAAAAGGCAGAAAACAATAATTTAATTTTTTAATTCATTATTAGCCTGTGGAATATGGTTACTGTTGAAATATAATTTAGAAGACTGCAAATAAAAAGAGGCATACAATTTTTATTTGATTTTTATTTAAGTAATGAGTATCATTGATGCCTTTTTTAATTTGAATTTCGATTTTGCATGTGTTCCAATATTAAGTGATATATTGTATAGTATTAAGCTCTGCTTCTTCCATATTCAGTTTTAAGCAAAACTTGTTAGGTTCCATGTGAAAAGGTTCATTGTTATACCTGGAGGAAGATTTTTTTTTTTCAATAGATATCAATGTTGGCCTGTGACTTTGTCCCAGTTTTGAATTTTGGCCCACTGTGAATTTGAGTTTGACACCCCTGCTGTGTGTGCTTTTGGAGTGCTCCTTAGAATCATTTTCATAGAATTACTTTCTTTATAATATGCAGAATAAATGATGATAGTAGTAAACATGGTATTTTATAAAATAACCTCTCCGTGTGTGTCCAACGCAAGGTTCCTCATCTCTAAAGGAATAGCATTGTGCTGATTTTGAATTTCAGAGCAAGAATGTATTTGTCATAAAGGTTTTTTTTTTTTTCTTTCTTTTTTTTTTTGCATTTTTTAGGACCTGGTTGAAAAAGTAATGATGCTGAGAAAGTCAATTGAACGGCTCCGCAACAGTGAAGTGGCAATACAGAGCCCCATCCTTGCAGAGAAGTTAACCTGCTATGCTGACATCCTGGCAGCAGAGGGCAGCCTGGCCACCGCAATGACCTACCTGCCAGAGAACTCTGATCAGGTGAGGGAGGAATGGAGTTGTGTCTTGATTTCCCAATTGTGTGTGTGTTAACTGTCTTTGACACATGCATGTGCACATTTTCTGTCTCCCCAGCCTGGGATTGTGATGCTGAGAAACAGGCTGTTTCATGCTCAGGGAGAGGCTGCCTCTGGACAGCAGCCTTCCAACTCTCTCAATAGAGTTAATTTATCCACAGCCAAGTCTCCTCCTGCTGCTCAGACTCCAGCACAAAAAGCAGAAATCATGGTAGGAATTTTATTACCAGCAGGTGCCATTAGATTACTGAACACTCCTATGTAAATTAAATAGGTATAACTATATGAATGCAGCCTTGCAAAAAAAATGCCATTTACATTTCCTCACTGTCGGACTGATAAAGGAATATCTTCTCTTAATCCTCCTTTTTTTGGAGCATAAAACCTTTTGAGCCTGTTCTAGATTTAATCTATCTTTATATAAATCAAATGACTTATTTTGAGGTTCAGTTGAACTGTAGTGTTTTTTTCCTGACAGAAGAACTATAGCAGTAGCTTCATATAAGTGTATGAAAAAGGTTGGCACAGGAGTGTGTATTTTATGAGCTTATCTAATGATAGTCAGCAAGAGTGAACATAAGACTGATTGATTTTGTTTTCTCCATACTTAAGAGTCAGTACCAGCCTTCTGCTCCCACCCAGGGGGCTCCTCAGCAACAGCCTCCTATGCCATCAATTTTCAACCCTCAAGCTCCTCCAACAAACACTGGGCCTGGACTGCCACCTTCTTCTAATGTACTGCCACACAGTATGACCCGCCCTGCCATGAGGCCTTCTTACCCCCAGCATCCTGCTCCTGCTTCAGGTTCGATTCAAACTTGTTTTGTACTTTCATTCATCTGGCTGCATTAGTTTGATTTGACAATAAGTGTCTGTGTCCTTTTTAAAGGTTTCCTTCCTCATCAACCATTCCAGCCTCAGTCCATGCCCATCAGTGGACCTTCAGCCTTCGCTCCACCGGGTCCTTCTATGCCAGCTGCTAACTTGAGCAGGCCTCCGTTACAGCCTTCCTCATCAACTCCCGGGAGCCTGCCGCCCATGCCTAGCCCAGGAGTTCCACCGACGGGTTTCATGCCATCTACCTCTTTGCCATCAGGCCCAATGCCACCCAGCTCTCAGCATGGAGCCCCTGTTCCCATTTACCCGGGTGGCCTCCAAAACCAAGGGCCTGCACCCCCCATGGCCTCTGCTCCTTACAACCCTCTTGGTTCAGGGTATCCACAGGGAGGCCCTGGAGCTCCTGCTGTAAAGCCCTTTGCAGGCTCTGCAGTTGTTCCTCCTCCTACAGGTAGTTGGACAATGTTTTGAAAAAAGCAAGCAGTAACAGTTTGAATTTGTTTAGCTCTTTATCTCCGGAGTTTGTTCCTCTGCGACACAACTTAAGAGGTGATAGCAGTAGTTTTTTTTTGTAACGTTTCTTTAAGTTACATTCAGCTTTCCCCTCATTTGACTTGCAGGATACTTTCCTTGGCTGAATTCCCTTTGTGGCCATGAAGGTGACAGGGTTAGGGGTGTATATGGAAGAAGACTGCACTGGAGCTTAAGCTGACTAACGCTAAAAATAGACATTGGCGGCTGCTTGGATATTTACTGCCATATTTGTGGTTCCATTTTCCGCACTAACCCCAATAATATATTGCCTTCCAGTGACTTTACTCATCCAGATTGTCTCATATAGACAATCTTTGACTGCTTGAGTGAAGTGTGGGTCAAACAATATTTTTCACTCAAATTGGCATTATCTTTATTCTCTTATTTGAGGATCACAAGAAGGCTGGAATGACCCTCCAGCAGTGCGAGGTGGACCCAGGAAGAAGAAGGTAATTCTCGCACTATTTAACCGAGATTCCTGTAAAATTAGAAAGGGACATCTTTTTCTAAACATTCTAAGTCCTTCAAATCAAATTGTATGTGAAATGATTCAATTTATTTCCCTTCATCATATTCTCCTTGGCTTCATTAATCACACTTAATCTCATGGTTTTTGTAAATAGAACAAATTTGTGAATAATTTCTATCCTCTTTGTTGATGCAACCACTTTTGCATTTTTTGTGTTCTAATTTTCATGATATGTATTGAATATTCCCCTCTATTATACATGGTATGGCCCAGTATATTATACTGTATAAATCATTCTGAAGACCTCATAATTCTTCTTAAAGGGGCACAAACTAATGCCATCGTAGGTATGAAACCACATTAGTCTATTTGATCAGGAGATTTGTTTTCCAAGATAACCCTGGACAAGATAGCTAAACCGCACAGACTCGGGAGCTCACAGTCTCATGCTTGAATTCTCTGACAGAAGGAAAACAGATCTATCTTCAGAAGCAGTTACAAGTCCGAAGGTTGGCTTGAAACACCTCACCACATTTGTATACTCGTAACTGGTATCTATCTGCTCCTGAAGATGCAAATCTGTCTCCTGTCAAGTCAAGCCCATGGGTGTGGTAGAAAATGCTAGCTTTTTTGAAACTGTATTAATGAGTATTCATCTGATGACCATGTAAGTCCCCATTTGAACCGAACTTCCCCGAAACCGCAAAATATATATAATTCAGTTCCCATCAACCCCATTAAAGTCCACTGTTTCTCAAGTTACAGACAAAATAAACAAGAACTAGTCAATCTCTGGAGCTGTCTCCGGCAAGATCCATCATTTGAGGGCTTCGGTTACAGTCAATGAATCTCCACAAAACCTAGGTTAATGCACAATATCTGCCGGAGCTTGATAACTGCCAGGAGTATTGGAAAGTCGATTTCAAAATAACTTCTCAGTAAACACTGTCTGCTTTTATTTTCTTGGTCTCTCTCATATGAACCACAGTCTATTGAAAATTAAGCTACAGTTATTGTTTCTCTTTGTAGTTGAAAACAAAGCTACAAAGGGAAAGAATAAAGCTTTGGGTTTGAAATTGTGTCGACCGATATTTGCTTATGTCTTTGATTGTTCACATGAAGGTATAATCCATATGAAGTAGAACCGTTAATTGTGACCCATCCTGCCCTGCAATTGATCTGTATTCTCACATGGGGGATTTCTGTCCATGTCATTCAACACAGGTCCCTGATAACTACACCCCACCAGCCCCAATAACTGCCCCCGTGATGGGATTCCCAGTTGAGGCCCCTCAATCACATGACCACACTCAAGTCCCCCCAGGTGCCCCTCAAGAGCCAAGTGTGCAGGTTAGTGATATTGTCGAAAATATAATTATAAAGCTGTATTTCATCACTGCCTAGAAAACTAATTTAAGAAAAAAGAACTTCTTGGATTAGAAAAAACTTTCTTCAGGTCCTGTCCTAAAAAATAAACTCTAAATCCTGTCATGAAATGAATGAACCACCTATCAAATTAAGATAAGATAAGATAATACTTTATTGATCCCCATAGGGGAAATTCGGGTGTTGCAGCAGCAATATTTGAGAAAAAGAAAAAACAGGAAGGATATATATACACATATATCAGTGCAAACACATATGCACATATGTCACCATACATTCCCACACACACATTTACATACATATATACACACATACCCATACCTACATATAATATATGTACACATATACACAAGATACACTTACACATATATACACACACATATCCATACCTACATATAATATATATACACAATATACACATACACATATATACATACACATTTACACATAGATAGCACACACAAGCAAGGATAAATAGATTAAATGAACCAAAGTGACCTGTGGTAGTGATGGGCACAACACGTGTGACTGGGTGACTAAGTGATGGGGTGGCGGTAGCACAGATGCCCCCCAGGCAGTAAGGGTTGTGTTCCGTCCAGACTGCTATTATAAAGTCTGATGGCCGTGGGCACAAAGGAGTGTCTGAAGCGTTCAGTTCTGCACCGGGGCGGGATGAGCCGCCGGCTGAACGAGCTGCTCATATGCCACAGCTCGTGGTGCAGGGGGTGGGAAGGATTGTCCAGGATAGCTCCCAGTTTGTCCTTCACCCTCCGCACAGCCACCGACTCAAGATGGTCGAGGTCGAGTCCCACCACTGAGCGAGCTTTCCTCACAAGCTTGTTGACCCTGTTGACCTCACCAGTCTTGGCACCGCCCCACCAGCACACGATAGCAAAGAAGAGTGCGCTGGCTACCATAGACTGGTAGAAGGTCTTGAGGAACCTGCTGCAGACACCAAACGACCTCAGTCTCCTCAGGAAGAACATCCTGCTCTGAGCCTTCCTGTATAGGGCATCTGTGTTGTGTGTCCAGTCCAGTTTATTGTTAATATGGACCCTAAGGTACTTATATGAGTCCACAATCTCCACCTCTTCACCAGGAATGGTGATTGGTAAAGGTCTCCTCCTATTCCTCCTGAAGTCCACTACCACCTCCTTTGTCTTGAAGATGTTGAGTAGGAGGTGATTTTGGTTGCTCCACTCAACAAAACTCGCAATCAGGTCTCTGTACTCCTCCTCGTCATCGTTGGTGATGCATCCAATGATTGAAGAGTTGTCAGAGAACTTCTTGAGGTGGCAGGAACTGGACTTGTGTCGGAAGTCGGAGGTGAAGAGAGTGAAGAGGAATGGAGACAGGACCGTACCCTGCCTGTACGCAAACTGCAGAGGGTCTAGGGAGGCAGACAGCCGTTCCTTCTGGTGTCGGAGAACGAGCCTCTCGAATGACTTCATGACATGTGACGTTAGAGCCACTGGCCTGAAGTCATTGAGAGCACTCGGACGTCCTTTTTTGGGTACCGGGACTATGCAGGAGGTCTTCCAAAGGTCAGGCACCTTCTGCAACCTCAGAGAGAGGTTGAAGAGGTGCTGGAAGACTCCTGCAAGGTGCCCAGCACACACCTTAAGAACCCTTGGACTGATGTTGTCTGGCCCACTGGCTTTGCTCTGCCTCAAACTGGAGAACTCCCTCTGCACCTGGCTGGAGGTTAGGTTAGGCTGAGGCCATGATTGGGGGTTTGGGGGTGAGTGTCTATGACCGTACACAGAGGGAGGTGGGGGGGTCTGGCATGGGGAATTGCTGGTGGATTGAGGGGAAGGGGAGGGGGTGGTGCTGGTGTAAAGTTCTTAAATTCTATGTCTATTCTATTTTATGATTCTAAAAGATGCCTTTTTCAGCTTCATGTGTAAAATCTAAAGGACAAAGCTTTTGGCTGTTAATAAACAGCACCTGCAAATGGTGCTTAAGCTGTCCCATGAATGCTCAACAGCACTGTCAATAGTATATTTTTAAAATTTATTTTCAAAACAACCAAAAAGCTTCAATTGCAAGGCACTTTGAGAGCAACAAGAGATGCATCCATGTAATAAGAAACATTAGATTTTAAAAATAATTAAAATGTAACACTATGATAAAGTGTTTGGGGTTTTTTGTATGAAATCAAGACAGGACAAGCATGGCAACAGCTTCTTTCTTTCAGCTTTGTATGTTGTCTATCCTCAGCTCCTACAGCAGCTGCCAGCAGAGAGAGTGGAGCAGAAAGAAATACCAGCTGAACACATGGTTCTTAAGTCCACCTTTGACAGCCTGGTCCAGCGCTGCCAGCTGGCAGCTGGAGACCCAGTAAGTTACTCAGCTTATCAGCCCGAGGGTTTTTGTTGGGTTTGTAACCGATCTTTTATTGCTCAATTGCTGACTTTTGTCGACTATTGTCAAACTAACTGAAATATTCTCTTTTCAGCAAACAAAAAGGAAACTCGATGATGCAGCCAAACGTTTGGGATCCCTTTATGACAAGCTGAGAGAACAGTCGGTATGGAATCATTGCATGCAAATAAGTTTACACAGTTCAAAGGCTCAAAATGTAATGATCAAAAAATTACAAATATGATACCCTGTCTAGATGATGGAATAATCCTTCTTGGTTGCACTGCTTTGGGGCCTGCAAATCAAGTGTCTCAACATTATTTATCTGTTCCTTGCTCAGCTTTCTCACAACATCCTGAACGGGCTTCATGAGATCAGCCGCTCCGTGGTGAGCCAGAACTACCAGCGGGGTCTGGAGATCCACACCCAGGTCGTCAGCAGCAGCAACTTCAGCGAAATCTCCGCCTTCATGCCCATCCTCAAAGTAGTCCTGACAATTGCCAACAAGCTGGGCGTCTAACCCTGTGCACACCACCCACGAGATTTCAGTGTTATCATATTGTTATATATGTATTTATTTCTTCTTTTTTTTGACTTGCTTTGATGATGAGAGTGATTACAGATAATACATCATCACTCCATACTTACTCCTTCATAAGGATTCAATTGATCTGGGCAGCCAGTGGGATTGTTTTGTAGACTCGTCAGTGTTGCTGTGTTAATTTTATGGTGAGATGAATGTATTCTGAAAGTTGTGAATCGGTGTAAATTCAACAGCCAATGTACAGTCATACAAAAGGCAAGTGGTTTGATTTGAGGTTATGTGGTTGTGCAGGTAGGTGCGTTTTTGTAGTCCATGTCACACTGCAAGACTTCCATTGGCCACTGTTTTGATAGCATACAGACTGCACTTGAGCTTCAGGAACTGAATATCGATAAGTTCTAACTCTTACATCCAAGGGAGAGCAGGGGATCTTATGAATAAATTTTGGGGTGCACTCTGCATTTCTCTGTGTGTATTTTGTATGAGTGGGAGGGAGATGATGTGCAAGTGTTGGGGAAACCTGAAGCACTGTAACATATTCTAGTGATTGTGCCCTTCACTTGATGTAATAGAATGTGTCCAGCAAATTGTGCCATAAGGGTTTTTTGGGCCAAAGCACTGCAGGAATGTCATACAGTGATTGACCAGTTTTAATTTTCTTCCCTGTCATGTTATCTAAGACCTATTACTCCTTTATGGCTCTTGTGAACGACTGGATCTTCATCCATTGTAAAATGCTTGAGTGTGCATGTTTCCCATGTGAACTCTCTTCCCTTACTGCTGAGTTCATATGGCAGCTGAAACACAAAGATTGTATTAATGCTGTGTAAATGATTTTTCAATCCTTATAGCACATTTCTTAAAAGATGCTCACCTCTTCCCTTGCTATATCCTTTCCTTTTGTAACTCCTTTTTTTCAATCATGCGTGTATTAGATTAGTTAATATTATCATACCAATTTAGATGAACTGGTTAAATCAGGATGTTTAATTGTCTGTTGCAGGACGTAAAGCTGGTTAGTTTGATTATTCATTGCAGCAGAGGGCAGTAAAGTGCCTCAGTGTGCTCATTTTGACTGCACAGATATTTATACGATCCATGTTGCTTAGTTTCCTCATTACACTCTTTTTTTTTAATCAAATAAAATGATCTTCCCAAATCTTGCAAAGCAGTTGGGTCTATCGAATGAAAAACCCTACATTTTTCCACTGGATGTGGAACGACTTTGGTGTACATGTATTTTCTGCTGTTGGAGTCTGCTTTGGTACAGAGGGCTCACTGCTCCACGTCCCCAAGTGGCCATTGTTGGAACTGCATACTAATGCAAACTAATATAACGTTGCAATGACTTCAAAAAAGGGGATTAAGAAAATTGGCAGAGTCCGACATTGAATTAAAATAAATACAGCAACGCAAGTTTAAAACTAAAAAAATAAAAGATTTTTTAAAACAACTGGATAGTTTGCTTTTTTACAATTTCCTGTATGAAAAGATAGCATTTGCAGGCCATTCCTCTGCATAATGGCAAATATCCACATTTTTTTAAAGATTTCTTCCGTAGTATATTGTAAAAGACGGCGTTTTGTATATATTACGTCACAAGTCCTCTAAGACTAAAAAACAATTGTATTTATTTAAAATGTTTAATTCAAACTCTACATTACTTCAATACGATTTGGGTAAATATTCTGGTTATGTGCAAATCGCAAGAAAATAAAATACATTGCACTCTTAAAAAATAATCTACCAATACTATATATTAATATGTGATAAACGAATGTAAATATGTATAATTAGAAATATAATGTAGTCGTCAGAGGGTACTTTGCTTTTAATGTCAGTCGATGAAGCGTTTCAAACGGATTTACTTTTCGAATGTGTCTCCGTGTCCAGTTGCGTTAACTGTCCCCTCCGTTTTGACCGCGATGTTCCTATAAGCTACTTTAACCAGTAGATGGCGTATGTGAAACTCAAAGGCCGCGCTCTTGAAAATCTCTTCTTTTCAGTATGAAAATTTGGGTAAACGTTCCTCCGGTGCATCGTTGGTCCCACGTCCGCCGGGCCCACTTGAACGCGTCGCAGGCATCAAAGTGTCACACTCGTACACTTTGCCAACTTCGGGGCAACTGTCAGTCTGTGGACTGGCACAGGTGGTTCGGCCGCGCGTCCTCATTGGCCCAGGACGATCATAAGTCACGGCCTCGCTTCTGATTGGCTTCTTCGGGTCAGACGCTGTACGCTGCATGATGTGATGTTTTCCTCGGGAGGGGGCTGACCCGCAGTAACCCCCCTCGACCGAGCCCAGTCTGGTGTGATGGCAATATCATGCAACTTCACCAAACATCACACCACACAAACACACAAACACACACACACACACACACACACACACACACTCAAACTCGTGAGTCACCGGGTGCAAAAAAAAAAAAAAAAAAAAACGGTGTCACCCATTCTAATCTCTATTTT